>JAAEAF010001571.1:0-41243 GCA_011037195.1 Triatoma infestans | reverse complement strand
ATCTCTGGTTAAACACTACCTTTTTTTTTTTTTTTCCCCTTTCTTTAATTGCATAAACAATTAGTTCGACAAAACATATTATTAACTATTTCGTCGTACATTGCGTTAGATAACAGATCCAACGACTTTAAGCAGTACCAAAAAGAAAACGATATATTAGATTCTATAAATATAGTTGATCGATTAACAAAACAAAAAAATTATCTTAAAAAGGAAAGTGGAGATTTAACTCATAGTGGAGTCCTTTGTAATTAAGTGTTAATCGGTCATCGACAGAGACAACATGGGCTCGCACAAAGTGTTAAGTGTTTCTCAGCTCTATGGAAGAAAAGTAAAACCTACTAACGAACGATTTGGACTGTGGTTATTATTAGAAAACTTGGACAACTTAATTACAAATGATTGTGTAATGTTTTTTTTTAAAAAAAAAATAAGGACTGTTCGGTTATTATCGGCTCTGTAGTTCGGCTGTCCTCGGTGTGTTTTGTATAATAGGCTAAATAGATTTTTCTTAAAGAAGGAAAATGGAAATTAAATTGTAATTGCTTACCAAAAAACCTTACACAGGTAAGTGACTCATAAATCAATATACTGTATTAAATGTCCAATATACTTGATCGATAAAAATAGGTAAGTATGGTGTATAAGAAGGAACCATAGATTAAGTTTTAGTTTATTGTTTACAAAAAAAAAAAAAACTCATCTGTTTACAAAAAAAAACTAAGTATCTGTCTAGTGATTAAATATGCGGAATTTGGTATGTAAATTGAGATACACCAGTTATTAAATCACTAGCTTTTTTCCTTTCTTTAATTGCATAAACAATTAGTTCGATAAAACATATTATTAACTATTTCATCGATAACAGGTCCAACAACTTTAAACTGTGCCAAAAAAAAATAAAATAAAATAAAATAACCGATATATTGGATTCTATAAATATATAATGATCGATAAAAAAAAAAGAAAGGAAAATGGAGATTAACTTGTAAATTGCTTACCAAAAACCTTACCTCAGGTAAGTGACTCATTAAATCAATATACTGTATAAATGTCAATCTACTTGATCGATTAAAAGTATATAAGAAGGAAACCATAGATTAAGTTTTAGTTATTGTTTACAAAAAAACTTAATAAGATCCGTCTAAAAAAAAAAAAAAACCTAAGAAATTATATTGCAAACATTGTGCATACATAGAGCTTAATGAACTTTTGTATGAATGGAAAAATACAGGTTAATGAACCCTGGCCTGGGGTACGTGGGGCAGAGCCTCTCTTTAAGTCTCTGTGTATATATTTTATATATCTATAGAGAGAGAGAGTGAGAGAGAGAGAAAGGATATGAGAGAGATGAGGGAGAAGTATGTGGGGGTGAGGTATAAGGATATAAAGAAAACTACTATTGCCAAGTTACCACTATAGCTGAGTGGTGTAAGTGATGGACTTGGATGACGAAGGTTGTGAGATCGTTTTTGCTGACCTCAGCAAAAAAAAAATTAATTTTTAATATTTCTTCGCTACAGGAAAAGGGGAGGGGGAGGGGGTGGGGGAAAAGTTGGGAATTAGGTGGGAGGGGAGGGGTCATTTGGTGGGAGGGGGGGTAATGGACTGTGTGGGAGAAGGGGGGACGGACGCCATCTTGTGCAAAAAAAGTGGCCTAGAACCCGTCAATCCTATCTACTACTGTGGAATATTGAACAGTTAGTTCTTCAGGAATCTGAAACCTCTGCAGTTATCCTAACCTGACAACATGCAACCCCAAAACTGACAGCTCTAATGTCCACACAATACACATAGGGCTTGCAGAAATAGTTGATATGTGCAGCTACTTCAGCTTAGCCTCCACCTAGCTCAGTTCAATGCTTTTTAACTTTGGTACGAACGGTCCAGGTTCAATTCCCGCGGTACTAAACTATTTAAACCGGTCATTTGACGCATCTCTGCTGTCGAATATGAAATCGATGGTAACTCCCATAACAGAAGCTAGATGATAATTATTAATCGGCTATTGTGAGAGTGAATACTTGGTCCATCTGTGGTCTAAATGCCGTCTATATTTTACTGAAAGGCTCCTTGCTACAATACAATAAAACAGAATGTGCTAGAAGGTTTCTTGTTATTTATTTACAATTTAATATTAAATGCAATGATTCCAAGAACATTTGAAAGTTTCAAATCTTATATTTTACTCCACCAATTGGATACTAAGAAGAAAAATGTCTTAGACACCCTTCTACATTCTGAAAACTATTATAAGTAATTAATTTCTTCTTTGTGTTTTTAAGTGCTGTGATGTTTTCTCGATAAAAATGCAAGATAAATCTTTTATGTTTTTACACTTTAAAAGCCTAAAGAGATTACTTCTAAAGTGAGTAGTACTTAATTGGAAACAGTAGCACCTTCAAAGCAGTGTCATTTACAGTTCTACTTTATGAAACAGTTTCAAAAAAACATGCAAAGAACTTTTAAACAATCTTCTCTGCCAATTTATATAGTTAAAAAAAAAAAACTTAAAACAATTGCATTAAACTATCGTTCTATTGCAGCAGTAATTAAAATAATCAAGTTTAAATCGGCTTTCTCCTATTGCTCGCTCAATAGCAATAAGTTCTAATTCAAATAATTCGTTAATATCTCAAGTAAATTGAGGCCCGGAGCCATTTCAATGCATTGCCGGCCTCTGAGCAGTGTTCCTCGTTATAGAGAACACTCAGACACTAGAATGCTGCTAAAGCTAGAAAATCTAAGTGCAATACTGCTTGACTCGAACCCTGGCTTCTTAAAGTTGGAATGCTTCTCAATTATACACTTCCACTTAATTATTATAAAGTAATTGTCGATCTAGCAATTGTCGACCCTTTACCATAGCTAACCAATAACACCTCTAAAATAAATTTGACCAAATAGCCCAGGCTAATAGCTTCGTGGCTGCATCAGGAAGAGCATTGCTCTTTGAAGAAAACCGGAAGACAGGAGCTCCGCCGGGCCGTCTACTCGTACTTTTTGCTACTAAATATTAAATGTTTTATGTGAATATAAATTATATGCATATCATCTAGTTCTATGAAAACATTTTATCCAACTGTCAGCACCCTCCCTCCAGTGGGCATATTACAATCCCAAGGTATTAAAATTGCCTTTAGTCCTTCTGACCACTTAAATTGAATCCACCCTGCTCACGAACAACCCCTCTCGGGACGGTGTTCCATTTTCCTAAACAGAAGCTTCAATAATAAGTATGACTCATAAAGGGGTTTCCATAGCTTTAATCATCTGTCTGCATATGGAAACATACGTTCATACCATGTCGGGGCTTGTCCCAACATGTCATCTGCACACACTACCCTGAACACTAACTCTGTTTAAACTAGCTATAATTCCTTTTACCATCTATATATACATTTATTTATATACGTATGTACATAAATATAAATTCTCTTTGTGCGTTTCAACTTTATTTTTTGTTTGTTGTTTAATTTTTTTAGTTTATTGTTTTGTTATTTTTTTTTTTTAATTATCATTCGCGTTTTTTTTATTTTATTGGAGGAGACTCAGATTTAATACCACATCAGTATCATCAGCAATACTAAGGGGCGGGTGTTGGTGTAGTGGTTATGAGCATGGACTTGTAAGTGGGAGAACCCCAGTTCGAGTCCCGCGTATAACTGCTAAATTTTATATTTGTTTAAAAATTGTTAACAGTAAAGTATGTGCTTCCGTCCCCGTCCACGACACCTAATTTGGTAGTTGGACGTTAAGCCCGCCTGAAAAAAATCTGGTGTGAATCACTCACACAACTTTCTCTTACTCCAGTTCTCAAAATTATAATTGACAAATTTTATAGTCTGTGTACCAAATTTAATGAAATTCGTCGAAAACTGAAAAAACTGTTCAGTAAAAGAGCACTTCCGGTTTACTAATTTTCTTGAAACTCGGAATTTCAACAAAATATTTATTCCTTTTTATTTCTAATTAATTATGTTTGGATGATAGAATTGTATAATGAACTAGTATAGCACTTTGATGAAAATCTAACCCCACCCCTCCCCTAAAAGTGCTCTTAAAAGCAATTTCCCAGAAAAATGTTTTAGATAAAAGTTGTAGATCTTTGCATGTTTAGTTTATATACGAAGTTTCAAAAAAATCGTCAGAGGTATTTTTGAGAAAATTGCGAAAAAAGTGAATAAATCATTTAGTAAAGTGGTAAAGTAAACGTATTTCCGGTTATCCGATTTTTTTCAAACTCGGAATTTCAACAAAATATTTAATTCTAATTAACATTATTTAGATGCAGAATGTCTAATAAACTGAAATAGCACTTTAGATGGAAACCTAACCACCCCTCCCCAAAAGTTCCCTTCATTGCATTTTCCCGGAGAAATGTTTCAAATAAAAGTTGTAGACTTTGTATGTGTGGTTGATGTTTCAAGTTTAAAGAAAATCGTGGAGCCATTTTTGAGAAAATCGCAAAAAAGTAAAAAATTCAACTAGTAAAGGGGTACTTCCGGTTGAGGAATTTTGACAGATAACGTACTGTCAGATCCCATGGTGATACCTAAACGGAAAATCAAGTTTCAACTTTCTACAGTTTTTCGTTTCTGCGCTATGCTGTTCACATACATACTACATACATACATAACACACACACAACATACATACATACACACACACCATTTTCTAAAAACCACTTTTTTGGGACTCAGGGGACCTCAAAACGGATATTTCCGGTGAAAACTCGATATCGAAAATTTGACACGATTACAATACTTCCTCTTCTAGGAGTAAGAGAAAGTAAAAATAGGCATTACTTTACTTTCATCAACAATACAGGTTTCAATTTGTTCACCACTATCGTGATGATTATCATCAAACAGACCTGTATCTATACTATTTTTCAAATTGTGTATCTATAGATGCTTTTTCTCTTTTTACCTTATGTTGCTGTGCCTTTTTAGATTTTCTCTCTTTAGACTCACGTGCTGTTGGAAATTGGCTATTTCAATCTTGCTTTTCTCCATATTATGGTAGCTAACATTCTTAGTAGTAGGTCTACTTTTATACAGTGATATACTGTTACCGTTAAATTATGGTTCTAATGGTGAAATTTCTTTTTTAATTACACTTCATAAATGAAGTTTCATTTATGCAGTCTCCATCCATCTGGCTGACAATATATTTAGAAGCACAGTTTAATAGACGACTAGTTTTTGCTTTTTCTGTAATCTTATTCTGTCCTTTTGGCACAACTTTTTTTCCCAGAACATAGAAATACGAGCTGTTCTAAGATCAGCTTTGCTTAATAATGTATTGCCATTACCATTACCATTGTTGGTTCTTCTATTGATGAAGCAATAATAGTCGATTCAATATGGTGAGAAGTTCTTTGTTGCTTCTGGCTGAGTTTGGATGATGTAATGAGATCCGAATCATTAAAGATTTATAGAATCCTAAGAGCAAAGAATCAGACATTAGTTGAATCAAACATTAGTTACTTCCCATCTAGGCCAGACTAGGGAGGGAGAATTCTATTCATATACATATATATAGAATACAGAAGAACAGTTCAGGACAGTTTTTACAACAGTAATCAACATCCAGTCAACAAACAATCTACTTACTTTCTAATTCTCATCCAGTCTGTCTCTCTCTCTCTTTGTTATACTCTCGTTTAAAAAAAAAAAAAAAAAAAAAAAAACCACAAGAAAAGAAAAAAAATGAAGAGTTTTATATTTATCCTGAATTTGAGTATTTAAAATGAAACAGCTGTTGCAGTGCCTGAATATGTTGAATAAACATTTGCTCTTTTGAACACGGTATTTACGCCACCCCTCTCTCACAAAAATGGCATGTCATAAGAACTGCCTAATAGTTAAAATTTAAAAACTTTCTTGTTTAATTATGTTCTTTATATTACGAATAATTATTCGTAATTCTTCTTTAGTTGTCGCAACAACTTACTGTAAAACAATTTCATTGGCAGGTAAGAGTGTTAGACATTAAATAAATAAATGAATAACTGAATTTAAATAAAGGAAGTTTTAATCTATATATATATAAAAATTCAGCATCCGTATGTTTGTGGCCGCAAAACTCGAAAAGTAGTCGATGGATTGACTTGAAATTTTTACACAACGTTGCATTTCTATATAACAGTGTTTATATATAATTTTTACTCCGAAGTTCCCACGGAAAAGGGGAATTCCGAGCGTTTCGCGAGGTTGCAGGAATAAACAGACGCAGACGCGTTGCGATCGTGGCGCGCTCTCTGAACCTCTTTCTCAACTACTTTAAGTAAGTATCTCTCACCGCCACCAGTCTCGAAGTACCTCACACCCAGTTTCTAGCCGTATTAGTAGACAAGGTATTCCAAAGCATCGAAACAAATTATCAAAATCAAGCATGGCTAAGCGGAAGTGCCATTCTCCCGGCTAAAAATGTCGACGTACTCGATATGAACAACATCATTCTAAACAGTATCGCAGGTGAAACAGTGACATACAAATTTGACACTCAGTGAGGGACCAAAGTGAAGTCGTGAATTTTCCAACGGTATTTCTTAATTCACTCGATGTTCCCGGATTACCGCCACACATTCTAAATTTGAGAATTGGAGTGCCAATTATATTACTCCGAAACATCAATCATCCAAAGTTATGCAATGGTACACGACAGTAGTTAAATAATTGATGTATAATCTAATTGAAACAACAATACTAATTGGACCTCATAAACGTGTAGACATAACTACTTCCACAATACCACTCGTACTTCCACAGATATGGCGTACGAGTTCAAACGACTTCAATTTCCAATACGCCTTGCGTTCGCTAGGACTATTAATAAAGCACAAGGACAATCTTTGCAAGTGTGTGGTTTGAATTAAGAAAACGAATGCTTCTCTCATGGCAATTATTTGTCGCATGCTCCAGAGTCGGTTAACCAACTGATCTTTATGTTTATGCAGAAAACGGACAAACAAAAAATGTAGTTCATTCACTACATTACAATAAAAAAAGACTTTCAGTAGAAACATTTTTTCTTTCTTTCCTTTCAGTTCACAGCAACGCAAAGTAGGGTATTAAATTGAATGATTTGTTTTTTTTGCTGAATCTATGTTAACTATAATACTTCTATTAACTTCCCTAATAATTAAAATCAGACTAAGCCACAGCGAAGCGTGGCCGGGTTTAGCTAGTATAAATAAATAAAATAGGATAGTAATAAAAAAAAAAGTAACTTGAATAACACAAAGAATTTAAAGAAACTTAAAGTATTTAGCAAGGACACACAAACACACCACATACGATATCCAGCTAAAATATAGAAATGAAAACCGTATGTCATATATTAAGCATTATGGGCGGTACAAACATCTGTTTGACTGTTTGTTTATGAGTATGTTTGTCTGTGAGTGTTTTTGTCTATTAAGGTATACGACATCTCCATCGTATCTACTACAATACTTTAGCTGTACATTCTACACTACACTACCCAAACACACACACACACACATACATATCAGAAGAGCGCACATGAAGTGTTTATGTGTAAATTAGCTATAATAACTTGTACATTTCATTCTAATAATACTTAACAACTTAAAGCATCTTTGTTGAATATTATTTTTTTCTTTTAATGTCTTTTCTAAGTTGTCTTGAGCGTTTTTTTTTGTTCGTGTGTACACGTTTCTCATTTCATTTATTTATTTTTTTGTTTTGTTTCCTTTTTCTATTCCATGTTAAGTTTTAACAACCAATGAATAATAATTATATTCATATGAATGTAACCAGACATTTAGAATATTGTTTATTAACCATATTTACATAATTATATCTAATACTTATATATAAATACATATAAGTATATGTTAAACGTTAAATATTAAGAAAGTTTTTTCTTTAAACATTTCAAAGACTAATTTCCGATAATATCATCATAAGTCTATCCCCCCCCCCCCCACTTCTATCAATTATCAATAGGGCTCCGGACAGTTCTGAAATATCGATAGTGACATCTGTTCTGAAATAGTTTCACTGCTAAACCGCAGAAACTTATTTATTGATCGTAAGTAAAGACCATAATAACAATATTGTTTATTATCTTATTGGAGACTTCCTCTTCGGCAGAGTATTTAAAATTTTATTACTCAGACATTACTTAAGAAATGAGTCAACTAGAAGCTAAGAGTCATTTTGTGCTTTATAAACAGTATGGGGTGAAAAAGAGAAAATTGACTAGATAAAATATGGGGGCAAATACATAGTAAGTAAAGAAGTAGAACTTAAATTATATCCATTAAATAAAAACGGAAGGTACACACTTAAAACAAATTGTAAAAAATCTCTTACCCAGAGGAGACTTCAAAACATGAGTTCCGGTTTCGAACATTTGTCATGATCGCCATACTTTCCCCTTTACAAGGAGTAGGAGAAAGTAAAAACGATTAACTGAACATAATAGACAGGTAAACTGAACTCATAAACATTTTTTTAATTTTCTATCCGTCATGATGCTAAGTAAAGAAATATGCACACTATATATATATATATATATATATATATATTAAAATCGTACGCGGGCTTGCCCTCCTCTTCAGTAACAATCTTCAGTTTTCTCGTTTCTGTGCAGCTGTTTACAGTTCCATACTCCTAGTGTTAATTGCCACACGGTTTTCTCATCTGAGTATGTCATCCAACTCTTTTTAATCAGAAGATAACAATATGTTCTTTCAATAGAAGATTCCATTTGAAGCTAAGAGCTAAATTTGGGGGCGGATGTTGGTGTAGTGGCATAAAACTGCTATATTTTATATTCGTTTAAAAAATGTTAATAGTAAAATAGGTGCTTCCTCTCCTGTCAACGACACCTAATTTGGTAGGCGAACGTTAAGGCTGCCTGAAAGTGGCATTTCTCTGTTGTACTTTAAAAGTTAAATTTAGCTCCATTTATGGTAGGTTTATTTGAGGTTCTCTCCTTCGAAGGTACAAAACTCCGTGGTTTTTTTTTCAAAATCGCTAGTACCTGATCATCCGCCTAGAAACGTCTTTGTCTTTTATGGACAGACTGTCAACACTACTCGGATTAGCAATTCATGCAAATGCTTGGATATTCTATCCATTAAGCGGTTTCAAATAAGCCATAGCCATATAGCTAGGGGGTATGTGCCATAGCCCATAGAAATACCAGTTTGCTGCTTTTTAAGGTTAGCTTATATATTATATTCTCTGACAGGGACTCGAATCGTAAGAAATAAATTTGATAATCACTTTAGGTAAAGAATTGTTTCTATGGGCTATGAAGTAATGTCATGTGTCACAATCCATGAGTGTAAAAACTTATTTTGCCAGATGTATTCCGTGATATGACAGACATGTTGAAGATGCTTGAACATCTGAAATCAGGTGATGACCGATTGCGAAATGAAGTAGGCTACCAAGGGAAAAATTTCGGATATCACTTTTTGTTAAGTTGGCACCTGATCTGAGAAATTCACCTAGTTTATCTTAGAGAGCCATGGTCTATAATGAGCTACTATCTTTCCGCTTCAACTCTTTCTCCTGTATATATGTGTGTTATAACCATAAACACTTTCTCTAGTAACATATACTTTAACCAAAATAAAATTGCTTGGTTTATGCTGAGACAAACGTCACACACACGCACCACAAACAAAATTAAGTTGATAAATGTTTAGGGCATGTTCTTTGCATTTCTCTCTCTGACAACACATTCGTGTCAGATTTTCCAAAATTGATTTTTTCTTCCGGAAATACATGTTATGTGGTGGTTCCCTGGAGCAGATACAAAAAAAGATTTTTTAGAAATTTTTCAGTATGTATGTTTAGCCATAACTCAGAAATTGAAAAAAATCGCTGAGAGTTCAAATTTTGTGGTGGTTGGTTCCGCAGAGCTGGAAAGCATCAGAGACATTTTCCGTGGTAGCCTGCTTTATTTTGTGGTTATCGATCGGTTTCGGGCGTTCGCCCATCTTCAGAATGCGTTTGTCAGACAGTGTGATAACACAGACTTGCAAAGAGCAAATTCAGTTTAAACATTCAGTGTATAAACTGAATTTGCTCTATGCATGTCTGTGTTATCACAATGTCTGACAAACGCATCCTGAAGATGGGCGAACGCCCGAAACCGATCGATGACCACAAAATAAAGCAGGCTACTAAGGAAAATGTCTCTGATAAGTTCAAATTTTGATATTTAGTTTGGTTACTATCTGGGAGTCCCACCAAAGAGATTTGGGTTAACCGGTATCAATTGATCTGTTTCTGACTTTACTGATAAGGAATTTTTGCGCTTATTTTTGCGATTTTTCTCGTCAGGATACCTTCTCCAATCTTTATTTCTGACACCGTAAAGCAGTCGGTAGATTTGTGTAAGAGAATAGATACAGAATAAATTACATCGCACGATTCTTGAAATTTTACAGTATATCTTCACAGTGAAAATATCAAAAATTCTTTCACACACTATTTATTTGAATATTCACTGCTTGGATTAAAATAATGAAAATTCTTTATAAGAAAAAAAGAAGAAGAAAAATAAAGTTTATTCCTAAGAAAATTGTGTAAGCTAAGAAGAAAAAAGGTGAAGTTGTTAAAGGAGTAAGACTATAGATTCGTATAAGGGGAGCAGTTATTTCAAAGTGGGAGGACTTTAGGTTATAGTGGTTGGCGCAACGGTAGTGGTGGGTCTATGGTGCGCTGGGTGGTTAGTAATGTTTAGTGGTTGTGACGTAGCTGTGGGAACAGGTTAAGGAGTAAAAGGGAGGCGGTGGAATGTTTTTCTAATCAAAGTAATACGTTAGAGAGGTCCCAGAGGTGTGAGCCAAAAGTTCGGACCACAAACTTAACTTCTGTGTTCTTGATCTCTCTTTAACTTGTACATCTTTCACCTATATATCCCTAGGGATTTGATGTGAGATAGAAACAGGCATACAACCGCTTTATTGTTGCTTTACCCCCCTAACTAAGTCCAAGTCCAATCTTTTCCATTCAATATTGGTGTATTGAAGTAAAACCCACTAGTTTTTACCAATGTCAAAACAAAAACCACTCAGAATAAAAGTAAATTTATTTCTATACCTCCTTGAATAGTCTATTTTTATTGAGGTATTACTTAAATTCTTTATCAATAAATAATTTAAAGAAGTTTTTTTATTTTATGGAACTCACCTCTAATAAGTTTTTCGATGATTCGAACGACATTCCAATTTCTTTTTTAAAAACAAATAAATTCATTTCTATAACAAAAACCAAAAACTAAAAAAACTGTGATATAAAACGTTCAAAACTACTTTCTGTTTCGCAGTTATAAAATTAATACATTTTCTCAAAACTGGAAAGCTTATTAATTTTTCCTAATACATAAATATAGAGGAGGTTTGGGTATGTGTACTTGAATTGATTACAGTGTAATCCGAAAGATAATATTGAAATTTAACTTAATTCAAAATAATATTGAAATGTTAATTAACTTTTTTAATCAGGTAGCAGTTGATTTTTTTGTTTTTATTTTTTCTTCGAGCGCATCAATTTCCAAATTTATTAGCCCCCCCTCTCACCTACTTAAGGTTCCTTCACAAATCCGGTCCGCAGAAGCTGGAATGGCACATGTTCAACCTTTATGGTATCTAACTCTACGCCTTACCCAGCAAGACTTGGTGGAGTGTAAGGTTATTAAACATAACACCGCATCTCCCTCTTATTTCATCGATCCTGAAATGTTATTGATGTGATATTGTGTTGTAGTGTAGGGCTTGTGAGTATATATGTTTAAGAGAGAAGTATTAGTAATAAGAAAGTAGTCACCACTGCTAGCATTAAATATATTCTATTAAAATAATAACTACAAGATATTTGCAGAGAATGTATAAATAAACTTATTAATATATTTGTGAAACTGCCACTGATTCTAAGAGAGCAAAAATCAAGTGTTCTGCCTTGAGCGTCTGTTCAGACTATATTGGAAGAATGTCTTCTAATTGTTATTTCAAATCTTCCCCGTATGAGAAGATGGGGTAGACAATGCTATCAAGTTCATGAACTCTAAAAGACAATAGTGGTCTTCTACCTGAATAGACCTTTTGCAAGGGAATGTCACATTTTCTTCATAATTTTGATTTTTTCAAATTAAATATATTTTTATATTTCTTGCATCCATCACAATCCTGTCGTCGAAGAGGAGTGTCGATATTTCGTTGTGCCATCCCGTCTTTTTAATATACATATTTTACATTTTCTCCCGTGTTAAATAATAATAATACATATAATGGAGCGTAAGGTTATTAAACATAACACCAAAATTCCCCTCTTAAATCATCGATCCTATCGACGAGGGGAGTGTGGATATTTCATTGTGCTATCCCGTTTTTTAATATACTATGTTTTACGTTTCATATCGTGTTAAATAATAATAATAAATATAATTAGATAAAAATTGTGGGATCTATTTGCACTAACAAACAATGTATTGCATAAAAAAAATCAATTTTAAATATTGTAATTAATTAGATAAATAATTAATTAGAATTTTTTTCTTTTTTTTAACTTTAAGAAAAAAATAGTTTATGCTGGTTTTGAGAGCTTATTTTCACATATCTTTAAATAAATGAATTTATCGACGACATCGATGTAGAGGAATATAAGTTAGTTGAAATGTTTTTGGTGTGATGTTGTGTTGTAGTAGCTTGTGTGTTTGTAGTAGTAGTTGGTGTAGCTCGAGCGGTTTTTACATACTCAAGGGGCTTGTGTTTGTAAGTTTTAAAAGAGAGAAGTAATAAGAATAATTAAGTAAACACTGGTAGATTAAATTAAATATATATCCTTTAAAGATATTTAAATGCTATTCACTAACACAGCAATATGCTTATAAGTATACTGGAACTAGTTGGCATAAACTCTTATATTTTAACTTATAACTGGCACATT
Source organism: Triatoma infestans (assembly GCA_011037195.1). Lineage (NCBI taxonomy): Eukaryota > Metazoa > Arthropoda > Insecta > Hemiptera > Reduviidae > Triatoma > Triatoma infestans. Next base: position 28,302 of record JAAEAF010001571.1, on the reverse strand, counting down.
CCTGAAATGTTCTGCTTCGGTGTTTACAACCAACTATCCTTGTTTGAAAGCAGAAGGCAGGCTGTCTTGAAGGAATGTCTTCTCTTCATAAAACAGTTGGCCAAGTGGCATTGTATTAATTTAACGGATTCTTGTGCCTTTGTCTCTCTAATAGCAATGACCTTAAATTACAGTACCTAACACTTTTCACTGCACTAAGATACATTTAAAATATTAACAAAATTCTATTTTACAAACTATAAAATATTCTAAACTATTTTTCAAAACTATTATTTTCTTTCATTTCTTTCTTCCACTACATAGTCCTCCCACATTTCATATAAGTTTGGGGCTATACCGGTTGAGTGAACCAGAACCAGATCGCTTCTTAAAATAAATTCCCATCTCAGGGTAGAGTACGGACATTTAAGAGCTTGTTTCCGAATTTTTTTTTTTTTTTTCATAAATCATCCAGAATACTGGAAAGTTTCTTCGTAAGTACCTATACTTGACTTGGTATTCAATCACGATGCCTACCATACTAAAAGAAACTTTTTGCCCCTACGACCAGTCAAATGTTACCGCCTCAAATGTAATTTCCCTTTAGCATACTTAGTATTGGACGTGGAATTTGAAATTTTATAATACATCCAAATTGAGTGTTATAGATTTTCTGTATCGCATTAAGGAAAAGAAGAAAGTAGTATAAGATACTATTAAGAATAGTAGATAGTAGATAGATTTAGGATAGTATACAAAGTTATATATTATCGTCGGTCCCATTGTCGAGAAAAATCGTAAAAAATAGGGTAAAACCATTCAGTAAAATCGCAGTTCTGTTGATGGATTTTACCTTTTGTGTCAAATACGGTGGTAGTTCTCTAAACGGAACATCATGTATGAGCTACCTGCTATTTCATTTTTTCTTCTTTTTGAGATAATTTTATTTAAACACACGACTATTCACTGAAAATATTTAGGGGCCCTCAAAACATGAATTTTCCATGAAAACTTAATTTGGAAAATTTTTCACGATCACAGTACTTCCTGTTACTACTAGAAGTAAGACAAAGTAATTATTTTGACAAATTAAGCGCTATATTCTTTCACATGATTAGCATTAAGTAAAACTAACCATTTCTGTAGAAATATTGCTTGTAATTGAGAACTGCCGAATCAAATAACAACGGAGCTTGTTTTCTTAAAGTGCTTTCATGTACCATTGATTAAAATCAATAGTTTACTAACAATTTATTTTATGGAAGATTCTTCTCGACCGTTACTTTTAAGAAGGAAAAGGATTGTGAGATTCGGTCTTTTTTATAAAAATAAGAAAACTTAAATTCTTGCCAACGTTTCGACAAATATATTGTCTTTTTCAAGGCATAAAAAAAAAAATAAAATAAAATATTAAATAATCTTCAAAACATATCAAACTTTAAAAACTTATGTATAATTTTGGAAAAATAAAAAGTTGACAACACCTCAACATCACAGAGAAACAAGAGAAACATCACAGATTCTCTTGTGTTTTATGCCTTGAAAAAGACAATAAATTTGTTGAAACGTTGACAAGAATTTAAGTTTTCTTATTTTTTTTGAAAAGACCGAATGTCACAATCCTTTTCCTTCAATTTATTTTAATAAAGAAATTCAATTATTTTAATATTTTTAACAATATCCATTATTTATTAATAGTGTAATCTGGATTCTTCCTCCACAGTATTACATAATTTCTGATCTTTAATGTTGTTAGAGGTGTTACTAAAAGCGTTTTTTAGCGGTTACTACCTCATCCAGGCCGGCTATATTCAACAAGCTCCTGCAACCCTCCTGTTTCGGAGCTGGTTTAGGAATTACCTCTCTGCCAAATTCTCTCACCATTTCATCTCCCAAACAAAACTCCCCTCAAAGGTAAATTTATTGCTAAAAAGGGGAGGTGCGCGCGATTTTTAATTAATTCCTCCACCCGGCCCCTTCATACCATGTTTTTAGCATGGTATTCTCTAGTGAACAAGGTATTATTGTATACTAGTAAGCGAAAAACGGAATTACATCCCTAAATTTTAGCTACTAAGTGGCAGGCAAAACGAGCCATTGGGTTCAGGTTGGAAAATAATCTCTCTCACACTCATTGTCTGTCTCTCTCTCTCTCTCTCCACCCCACCTCCCTCCCAACCTCCCTCCATACAGCTCTGGTTTATTTTGAAGAAAGCGCGTGCGTATTACTGTATAGTTGTGTGAGTCGTAAATGTTTTTCCCTCTGAATACTAATTGAATTTTAACATAGATCGAGATTGGACCCATGTATTAGTGTGTATGTCTGTGTGTATGGGGAATTCCAGCAGCGGAAAGGAGTGTACGAGATATTACAACTTGTGAATTCTTGATTGATCAAGCTTAAATTTTTTTTTCTCTCTCTCTCTCTAATCATGTCAACAGTTTTGTTTTATATTTTTACACTTATCTGCGGAACATTAGTAGCAGATCTTTTTGAAACCAGACGCTGAACTTATTGCTAATCATTATTTTGACTTAAACATCATGTTATGAAAGTATAGTTGGTCTCGCAGTTTATAAAAAAGAAAAATCTTAGATGTCTGTACTTTGTATAGTATGTGCCCTGACTTTGCATTTTGCGCTTTGCTATCGACGATCTTGTTTTACCTCGATATCATTTTGACTTTCTTGTACTATTAGCTATGTCCTTACTTCCATCATATCGCTTATCGAAGATTGTAGCTCTGGAAGTCGTGAGAAGTGAAATTTAGTTGGTGTGATGAATATGTTGTAAGTATTGTTAGCGCGAGCAGTTTTATAAAAGGCTTGTGTATTTGTTTAAAGAGAAGAGAGAAGTAATAAGAAATAAATAAGAAAACACTGCTAGATTAAATTAAATATATTATCTTTAAAGAAATTTAAATACTTTTCAATATCACAATAATATGCTTATTAAATAAATTATTTAGCTAGATTAAATGTAACTGGCTGTGAAGTTAAGTGAACATTTTTTGATGCAAATGTTTTAGCGGAGGATTTTCTCCTACAAAACAGTTGGCCAAGTGGCATTGTCTTACCCTAATGGATTCTTGTCTCTTGGTCTCTTTAATAGCAATGACCTTAATTTAATAGTACCTGAATTATTCCCCTGCGCTAAAAAAATTCACTATTTTATTTTCCAAAATTATTTCACTTAAAATATTGTCAAAATTCTCTTAATTATTTTTCCCAATTGCTACTTCCACTACAAGTGCTAGAAATTTAATTTTGAAAAGTGCTCTTACGTGTTCTAACATTACTTAAGAATAGCCATTCAGGTAAGTTTAACCAACCCTTCATTTGAAAATTTGTCCAACTTTAAGACTCACCTATATGCGCTCATTTTGAAAATAATGACGTCTAATCTTCAGGAGATATGTGTGTAGAGCTGAGCACTCAATTCAGAAAACTTTTTACTTTATAAGACTGGAGGAAATACGAGTAATATTTCTATTGCTTCATTAGTTTCCTTCCTTGTAGAATACTTTTATTGTATGAAAAAAAGGCCGAGCAATGAATGACCTGACCTGTCTACCCGACCATCAATGAAGTGTCAGAGACATTTTCCGTGGTAGCCTGCTTCATTTTGTGGTCATCGACCGGTTTCGGGCGTTCGCCCATCTTCAGGATGCGTTTTTCAGACAGTGTGAAGATGGGCGAACGCCCGAAACCGGTCGATGACCACAAAATGAAGCAGGCTACCACGGAAAATGTCTCTGATGCTTTCCAGCTCTGCGGAACCAACCACCACCACAACATCAATGATGTGTTTTTCTTAAAAAACATAACTAACGAAATTTTAGGAAATAGATCTGTACATAATCATTATCATATGCAAATTAGCTGTTAAAATATTTTTTCTAATAATACCTGGAGAATAAAACAAAAAAAAAAAAAGAAAAAAAAAAGTTATTTACTGCGGTGATATGCAGACGATTTTTTATTGTCCCCCAAAAAAAAGCGCTTACCGCCGTTTTAATTTACATTAACTCCCTTAGGAGTATATATATATAAATACATAAAACATAAATTACTGAGAATTTCTTTCTTTTCAATTTTAATCACTTTATTTTTGGATTTTCTATTAAATTTGTTGTAAGAAGAATGAGAATGAAAATCTCCTGCTTCGAAACCACTACATAATGTTTATTTATAAATTATTTTCAGCTTTTTACACATGTTTACAAAATTGGTTTACAGAAAAATGCAACTTTACTGAATAGGTTTTTTGATAAAATGATTTTTTTTTTTTTTTTTTTTTTTTTCTTGAAAATGGCTTTCCAAATTTTCCTTGAACTGAAATCCATATTGAACACACATAAACCTATCACTTTACTTTTATTAGATACATTTTTCTGCAAAATTTTATTTTTGAGGGGGGGGGTGATCTATGCGTTAGACATCAAATTAAAACTACTTTTAAATATGCTTGGCTCAAGTGTTCGAGACATACAAGACCCCAAACTAATCGGTTCAAAGAAAACTTATTATTAATTGTGGGAGTATCAGAGACATTTTCCGTGATAGCCTGCTTCATTTTGTGGTCATCGACCGGTTTCGGGCGTTCGCCTATCATCAGGATGTTTTTTATTGAAGAGTGTAATAACGCAGAGCACATACAGTTGTTACAGCACAGACTAGCACAGAGCAAATACTACTTGATACACTCAGCTAAAGATAAAAGATAAAAGTAACATAGTCTAGCTTTAGCATATCAATAGAACAGCTAGATTATTCAGACACATTTCCCTCTACCCCTATCAATTAATAAAACATAAGTAAAACCACAGAACTGTGATAAACGATGAATACAAGCAACCCCTTTTTACCCATATATCCTTATTCAAAGTTATATCTAGTATACACCCTACGAAATATCTAGTATACTCTATATCTAATATATACATTACGATATGCTACTTGATACAGTTGATTTGCTCTGTGCAAGACTATGTTATTACACTGTTCAACAAAAACATCCTCATGACGGGTGAACGCCCGAAACCGGTCGATGACCACAAAATGAAACAGGCTATAACGGAAAATATCTCTGATGCTTTCCAGCTCTGCGAAACCAACCACCATAACAATTGTGGAGTGTAACAGCAACCAAAGAGAGTAAAGAGAAGAGAAACGAACCCAAGCACTCTCTCGGAATGGAGTGGGGAAGAAACTGTATAAATATAGCGACGGACCAGTCCAGAGATAGACAGTTCGATACAGTTCAATATAGTTCACTATAGTTCATCATCTCGCCAGTCACTTTGTGTCATTTTCATACCACTCTACCTTAACCATTCTCTATCGTAAAGTCCACGCAGACTGTGTCTCATTATTATTATTATTATTATACATAGTTAACCAGTTTAACCCAGTCTTCTCATTTCATCAACCAGACCTAAATTCTCTCCACCTAACATAACCATTATATGGAGTAATAGAATTTATAATTATTCCAATGAAGGAAAGAAAAATTTGTTCCACCATCAGATTTTTATTTTTTAAAAATTAGGTTTCCAATTCCATATTATTTTAATGTTTACGAATTCAAAGTAATTCTAGGCCTATTAAACGTACATGGGGGACTGACTGCATCGTTAACTGTTGGGCCAACTGTTATTGTTTGTTTAAACTAAAATTATTGATATAAATATTTCGTCACAATTCATTCTTTTATTTTATTATATTCTATTTTTTTTTTTTTTTTTTTTTTTTTTATAGTATGGAGCTCAGAACTTGTATAAAGTGCTATATAGATTTAATGAATTTACTAATACAAGTGGCCTTACTGAATTTTTCTTTTTATATATAAAATGTTGAATAAGCATCCACTTTAAACTGTAAGTAACGATGAAAGGATTCACAAATCATTACACTAGAATGAGAAAACACTGGAGGCAAATCGGGGAGTATTAGAGAGAGATATTTGCATCATTATACTGAACATCTTTTATATATATACTCTGGTATTTAGTACGGTATGTATAGGACCATACAGACAGACGGATGTAGTGATGTTTAACTAAGGGTATATACTAGATATTTCTCTTTACATTACTTTGAACAAGGATATATATATATATATATATATGGGTAAAAAGGGGTTGTTTGTGTTCATCGTTTATCAAAGATCTGTGGTTTTACTTATGTTTTATTAATTGATAAGGGATAGAGGGAAAAGTTTCTGAACAATCTAGCTGTTCTATCGACATGCTATAGTACATGGAATCGAAAAGACGATGATATATATATATATGTTCGTCAAAGTGAAAGACTTTTTTTGTACTGTGTTTATATATTTCTGGAAAACATAATACCAACGTTTATATATACGCGCTCGTATTAGTAGACCCTGGAATTGGTCTTCAGATATCTATGTCTGAGATTAAAAAGATAATATGATTGAAGAGTTAATTCCAGATGGATAGCCCGCTTGGAAATCGTTACACTGTCCAGTTGACCTAGTATTGATCTTTCTAATTACCTTATCAAATTGTTTCCTTTTTAGCTTTTTTTCTGTTTACGGAACACTGAATTGAGAAAGCACAAACTGGTATTAGACTCACAATTTATATTTGAAGATTTAGTGAGTAAGGAGCAAAGGGTATATGAAGCGATGGAGTGATCCTTGGAGAGACGACACGACGAGAGATGATTCTTGATAGCGTAATGAATGTAGGAATGGTGTATCATTGGCTGATGTGAGCTGCTTGAAGAGCGATATGGCTAGTTAAAACTCTTGCTGTTTCTAACAGTGGTGAGCTAGTAGCATGGCTAGCTTGGTGGACTTTTCATGGTTGAGACTTATAGATCGTTAACTCGTCAGAGTTATTCGGGCGACTGATCTTTAAACACTCAGATTTTCGGCTTTTTATCTCAGTTCCACCTAGCTTTTGGGGGCGGAAGCATAGTCAACTTATTCACGTTCAACCCTATTCGCCAGTATATTGTAGTAGGATGAGAGGGGAGACAATGCATAGTTGTGGCGCGCTTGGTGACTCAAAAGTGATGCCACTATGCGTCTTGTTTTTGTGTGGCGAATTTTGATGGTGATGGTTTCATTAAAAAAAAAAAAACAAAAAAAACTCATACATAATGAAGTTACACGAGCGGTGTTAATGAGGGTAGTTCGTAGAACTTTTGGCTGCGGTTCAGAAATTGTAATACACGTAAATCAACGTTCACAAAATTCTTCTCATTTTTCAGACTCTTAAGTCTAATTAAAAAGAAAGGAATGAAGATTTTATTGCAAATAAGTGTGTCGCGGTTGGGTAGTCAAATCTAATTTATTTAAATTGCGCAGCCTGATTGTATAATAGTTATTTTTTTTTTTTTTTTATGAAGAACACAAAGTTCCAGATCAGGAAAAGGAAGAGTATTTTTGAAGAAGAGTGGAGTAAAGGAGACCTTTTTTAGAATGTATCTGACAAATTACTTTTGTTGGCTTATTTTTATTCATCATTTTTTTTTTAGCCAATAAATTCAAAGTAGCTACATTAAAAAAATTATAGAAGGAATTGTATATGGGGCTGTACAGATAACTTACTTAAGTCTGTGCTATCTTATATTCTGTAAATTGGAAAAATTTGAGTCAATCATCAATTCATACATTCAGCAGGTTATGGGATTAATGCCTTTCTATAAACCTCACTTCAATTGTTACTAAGATCGTATCCATAATCTCTTTATTTGCCTTGGTAATTCAGTTAATCAAATAGAAGACTCTAAAGTCGTTTTGAAAATATCCATTATCTATCTTCAATAAATCCTAAATTCTTCTTCCACTACATTTTAATAAAGTTAATAAAATAAGCTTTTTTAAAAATCTTAGTTATACTTTCATTTAAGTTTTTTTTTTTTTTCTGGTTAAGGAATTATCTCATTTTAGAAAAGAACGCCATCTGTCAGTCAATGACGAGACTTAAAAAAAAAAAAAAAAATCTCACACTAATATCTTCAGTAGCTGCCGCACAGAAGTCTCGCGAAATATAATAAAATAAAATTAAGTGATAAATGGAATAAATAAATTAAAAAAAAAAAAAAAAAATCACTTAAAAGTTGAATTTTATAGATTCATCTTCAAGAATTTGCTTAACATAAAGATGATAATTTGAAGTGTCAGCAATTTTATAATTTTATTTTCCTTTTCGATTTTTGAACACTCCAAGAGCTATTCAAAGAGCTATCAAAGCCAAATGAGAAAGAACCACCTGAGCTATAAAAACAAGAATTACCATAATCTTTTTTATAATGTAATTTAAACTATATTTAAAATGAATATATTATTTTTATCCTAATTTTAACCAGTTAATCAACACCTTATTTCGTTTGAAAAACAAATTTGCATAAATATCTTAACATTATAGGAATTTTTTTGCATGGGATAAAAATCAAGTAGAACCTGTTGGCAGTAATATTGTTTGCAAACAGTGAAAATAACCTGTTTGGGTGGGGGGATGGTTAATTTATCTGTTTTATTTATTTATTTATTTTTTTAAGAATTTTTTCGACTACATATTCTATGCAAAGATTTAAACAGGTATATCAAGAAGGAGTTTAGTCATTGGTTAAACTATTTAAGAATTGACCGATGCCTATCCATTGAAATGAACCTAAAAATTGGCTGTAATCTCCTTGACTACGGATGTCTTGCTAATCTAAGGACGTTTCGTGGTTTGTTACTCTCACTCCACCGCCATCTCAAGTTGAATTTGGGAAGTATAAATAATAAGAAAGCTTAAATTGATGAATCTGAATGCAATTATAAGTTGGAATGGAATTACAGGCAGTAGGATTTTGTGAATGACAATGGCGAAAGAAATTATAAGATCAAATAGAGGATAATGAATTACTATTCTCGTAAAAAGTTTCCATTTGTTGGTAGGATTTTCGTATTGGAAAGCTTCATTGTGAGGGAAATTTTTGAGACAAGGCTAAGGTACATTTCGAGTACAGTGCCTCATCTAAGGACTATTAGGTAATTATGTATAGATAACACACAAGACGTGCATTATAGTGTCATTTTTGTTCAATATTTTGTTGCGGTTATTCTACTGAATTCGTTAAGTTGATTCGATTCAGTCGAGGGAAGGTTAAATTATTTGACGAAGATGGAGTTTTTGAAATAACAAATTAAAACTATGAAGATAAGTCTGATTGCTTCTTCTTTTAAAGAAGAAGAATTTTGAAGTTCATTGAGGATTTTATTTACAAACTTGTCGCATTAGCAGCCGCAACAGGGCACGAAGTTTGAGCTTCCAAGCGCACGTCAACCAGAATTACCTCCACGAGTCATGCTCACTACAGTGTATCGGCGAATAAGCTTCAACTTCGTCAGCTGCAGGAGAAACTGAATAAAAGCCGACCATCTGAAGCGGTTAATCAATCAGTCACTAGATAAACTCGAAGTATCAGTCATCAAATTAATTTTGATGAGTACTGATCAGCCACTAGACCAACTTTAAGAAGTTACGTGCAAAAGTAGGCTCGTCAATTCAACATCAATGTTGAAACGGCTCATCAAGCTAATGTCCTAACTAATCTAACATTAGAACAAACAAGAGTCACATTACTCTTCAGACACTTCACATCAGGCAACGCTACAATTCATTCTACATTCATCACACTTTCTCCAACAACGTCCATTCCCTGCTCGATCACTCTGCCCTCGATTTTACTCTCTCTTCTCTCCTCTTACAGTTATCACAAAATATAGCATTATGAAAGTGCAAAGTAGTCAGTTCGTGTATTTATCATTTTCGCATTTGTCATGTATCTTTTTCTGCTGCGATTACAGATCTATTACAGTCATCGGGGGGGGGGGGGGATAAGTGAAAGAATGGATGCATATTAGGTTTGTTAGAAAAGGTCTGGTTAGAGAGGCCGAAATTTCTATTCAAAATTCTATATGCTGCTCATAAAAAGTTATTTACCGATTAGTTCAGTGTGAGTTTAAACAAACAAGACCTAGCAAGAAAAATGCAAGATGTTAATGATAAAGCACATTGTTATATACCTAAATAGAATACCAATGTCACTGTATCACGAGCCATTCTATGATCAGATAGTTATTTTGGTCGTGCTAGAAGCGGTCAACACTACGACGACCATGACCTCTTAAAGGTCCTACTAAGTCAGTTCAACTTGTGGGAGTTAAAAGTGTCAATCTGAAATATGCCATTTTGGTAATTTAGATATATAATACATGTCATCAAACCTCTTTGTAATAATGGATTTTATTGTTATCGTTCAGTATAAGTCAGATATCATTTTTTGTATTTGCCACTAGCAACAAATAATTAATGAATAAAATATCTTTTTTACTCCTAGTAAGAGGAAGTACTGTAATCGTGAAAATTTTCGTAACGAGTTTTTACCGGAAATATCGGTTTTGAGGTCCCCTGAGTCCAAAAAAGTTTTTAGCAAATGGTGTGTAAGTGTGTGTGTTTCTGTGAATGTATGTGAACAGCATAGCTCAAAAACGAAAAACCGTAGAAAGGCAAAACTTGATATTCCGTTTAGCTATCACCATGGGATCTGATAATACGTTATCTGTCAAAATTCCTCAACCGGAAGTACTACTTTACTAGTTGTTTTTTTTTACTTTTTTGCGATTTTCTCAAAAATGGCTCCGACGATTTTCTTCTGACTAGGTATATCAACTACACATTCAATATTCTACAATTTTTAGTTAAAACATTTCTCTGGGAAAATTCATTCGATGGCACTTTTGGGGGAGGGGTTGGGTTAGTTTTTCATCTAAACTGCTATTTCAGTTTATTAGACAATTCTGTCATCTAAATTGTGTTAACTAGAATTAAATATGTTGTTGAAATTCCGAGTTTGAAAAAAATCGGATGACCGGAATTGAGTTTACTTAACACCACTTTACTAAATGAATTTTTCACTTTTTCGCGATTTCTCAAAAATGGCTCTGACTATTTTCTTGGAACATCTTATTTAAACTCCACATACAATGATCTACAACTTTTATTTAAAACATTTCTGTGGAAAAAATCATTTAAGGGCACTTTTAGGGGAAGGGTAGGGTTATGTTTTTTCTGTAAAGTGCTATCATAGTTGATTATACAATTCTATTATCCAAACAAACTTAAGTAGAAATAAATAGATGGCCAAAGTCCGTGTTTGCAAGAAAATTAGTAAACCGGAAGTGCGCTTTTACTGAACAGTGTTTACAATTTTCGACGAATTTCATTAAATTTAGTACACAAATTATAAAATTTGTCAATTATAATTTTGAGAACTGGAGTAAAAGAAAGTTGTGTGTGTGTTTCACACCAGATTTTTTTTTTTTTTATTGTTTTATAAACAAAAATTTCATTTTCATTTGTGTAGATTATCGTAAATAATGCCGAAGGTGTTAAAGATGAAGTGAAACTGAGTAAAAAGGAAGATGAATTTATTAAAGAAGATTACAAAAAAAGGAAAACTATAAATGAAAAAGGTAGAAGTGAGAGAAAATTGGGTGTGTTAGGTGAGGCGATGATTGGAGATAGTGAAAACCACCAAGATAACGAATAACTTATGTTCTTCTTGGTGGCTGAAATTTGAAGCCCCACAAACTTCATTATATCTCCACATGATTTGTGTGTGTTTCTGTGCTTGTGTGTGTGTGTGTGTGAGAGAGAGAGAGATAGCGAGAGAGAGAGAGAGAGAGAGAGAGTGTTTGAGGGATGGAAGATAGGAGGAGTATCCTTCATCAAATTCCTTCATATCTTCATATAAACTTTCCTACCTGTTTCATAAATTCTCCTAAATTTATGTAAATCAAAGAAATTAACACTATATTTTTTTAAAGACGTAGATTATAATTTCCTTTTTTTAATTTTTTTTTGTGAATCAAAAAAAACAAAATTACGCCCATAAAATATAATTTATCGAAAAAAGCTGTAAATAAAAGTGATAGGCCTTAAATATTGAGATAATTTATTAAATTAAAAGAAAATGTTTGTGAAAAGAACAATAAAGAAGTATATATGGTTAATGTTTTTACTTTTAGGTCCTTAATTTTAGAAAAGCATTTATTTACCTTACCCTATGGCACAACAACCCATGAAGGGACATGGCTTGCCGAACGGCGATTTAAATAGGGGTGGTGTGGAAAGCAGCCGCAGTTCCCACGCTGTTTAGTTCCAGTCTTCGCTACCTAGGGCGCTACTAACTGTAGCTTCCCACTTTTTATCACGATGCTGGGTCAACACCGACTTTCCCCTCACGGGAATCGAACCCTAAAATTATCGCACGAAAGGCGAGTGCGCTAGCCACTAGAGCAACGCGTGAGGACCAGCATTTATTTAATGAACTAATATTATTGTATATACAGATGGGTGAATCGAATTTACGAAGAATGTCCAGTAAGTAAGTGCACTGAATTTTTGTAGGTTACAAAAATTTTTATTTGAACCAAAAAATTACCTGGTTACATTAGTACATATGTAAGCTATTTTTCGACATAGTCACCATTCCTCTCAATGCAGGTGGTGAACCGGGGTATTAATTTTTTTATGCCTTCCTCGAAGCAGTTTCCCGCCAACCCCTTCGTCCACTTCTCCACCTCCCCCTTCATCTCCTCGTCGGTTGAAAACCTTTTTCCACCCATGTGCAGCTTCAGGGAGGTAAAGAGATAGTAATCTGAAGTGCTAGGTCAGGGGAATGCGCGGGATGGTTCAGGACATCCCATTTAAACGAGGCAAGCAGTTCCTTCGTGGCGTTGGCCGTGTGTGGTCTGGCATTGTCGTGCAGCAGGCAGACTCCCTTTGTCAGCATGCCTCTCCTTTTGTTCTGAATCGCCCTCCGCAATTTTTTTAGGGTCTCACAGTATCTTGCAGAGTTGATGGTCTCCCCTTGAGGCATATATTCAATTAAAATTATGCCTTGACAGTCCCAAAACACGGATGCCATGATTTTCTTGGCTGAAATTGTGGTTTTGAACTTTTTGGCGGAGGGTGAAGAGGTGTGACGCCACTGTTGAGACTGCCTTTTGGTTTCAGGTGTGTAGTGTGCAACCCAAGTTTCATCTCCAGTAATGATGGAGCGGAGAAATTCATCTCCATGGAGTTTGTAGCGTCTCAAAAACTCTTGCCCGGTCTCCACTATTTCATACTTGGCGGGAGATTGGATTGACATTTTTCACGAAACGTATTGTCGCGTCGACAGTTCTCAACGTACTGACCTCGTACCGGTCTCGTTGCGGAGGGGAGGAATCAGGCTACACGATAGTGTAGCCAACATGTCGAAAACAAAATCCCTCCGGCCGTGAGAGCTTCAGTACACTTACTTACTGGACATGCCGTATATACTTATCACTTTTTATTTGGTTGGTTCAACAGAACTGGAAAGCATAAGAGATATTTTCCTTCTTGATAGCCTGCTTCTTTTTATGGCCATCGACCGGTTTCTCTTCCGGGGGGTTCGCCCATCATCAGGATTTTTTATACTGAGTAGCCAAAATTTTGTTTGGATTAAACAAATCGTGTTTGAGCTACAGCGATTTGTCTCGTTAATTATTGAATGACCCCTCATAATTGAATTAACTCATTCTTTATAATTAATGAATATTTCCAAAAATTAATTTGGGCTAGAAATAATATGTAAAACAATAATTCCAAACAATTTATTGAATTAAGATTGAATTTAGAAGTGCCCACACTGTGTTTGAGAAGAAGTCTAGAAAAAAAAAAAGGAAGAAAAAGTATAAAAGAAGGTCATTTATACGAGAAGAAGTATGGAGAATGGAAGGAGAGCCAGCTATACGTCTTATATTTGAATGAACACTGACCACCGCAAGTATTAGAAAGTGTTGGAGATATAGGAGAGATGGCAAATCTTTATAAATAGCTACATTTAAAGGAGGACACAACTGTGAGACTATATTTAGATTTATAATTAATTATCAGTTACTGTTTTAGATTTGTAAAGGTGTTCTTTTGAAACGTTTGAAGTCAGATGTATTAGTAAATGATTATTTTATTTTAAGGACGCTTGCACACAGGGTTAAGTTGAAAGCCAAGCGCTTTGTACAATAACAGATTTATGGTATTTAGCATATCGGCAGATTCATTCACTCAATCAAATAGTGGGGAAAGGATTACCTTATGTTGACATATTCATTTGGAGAGAATACAATTGGACAGAATTTCAATTGATTTGAAGCTGGTATGGAAATTAAAAAGAAAATATCTGATACACTAACACGACCTCTTTCCCTTACTGTGCAATTATTACAATCATAAAAATGTCAAATATTCTTTAAACCTGATATTTGCACACAAAGTTACAAACTGCACACAAGATAGCACCTTCAATAGTTCTGAAAAAACATACGAAAACTAATGTCACAGAAACAAACTCCCAAAATTAATTTTTTATGAAAAATGTTACAAATAAAAATGATAGATTACTATAAGCATGACAGATGTTTGGAACTGGAAAATTTCAGAGAAAATTAAAAAAAAAAAAAATAACTCCGCCACTTCCGGTTTACCGATTTTTTTTTCAACTTTGAAGTTTTCGAACTTTACAATGCTTAATATATATTAATTAATGTATTTTAGTGAATATCAAGATTGAGCTTCTTTTAACTTTTCGTTTTTGGAGGATATTTTATTCTCACTCATAAACACATCTCAATTAAAATTTTGCTTTTATAAGTTCAGACAATGTGGTAATACGTATATTAAAATATGTCTTTAAATAAAATACATGTAATATATTTATATGTACGGGGGGGAAAAAAGGAAAGAAAAAAAGTTATTCGCTAAAAAACAACCTGAAAATCTGAAACCTGTACCGCATGTAAGTGAGCCTGAAAATAAGTACCGCATTTCCTTATTATTGTTATTCAAAGAAGGGGGAGTGGTAAACCCTACGCTATCCAAAGTCTCCTTGGATCCATTTATAGCTACCCTAAAAGAATAACAACTTCCGGGTCTGGAACAAAAAATCCGGGCTCTGGTTTCACCAACTTAAGTTTTACCACATTCCGAAACAAAATCGGGACCATAACCTTAAAAAGACAAAGCCTAAGTATCGACATCCTGTCCTGGCCAAAGGTCCTGAATCTAATTTCCTCAGAATCCGCCATGAGATGTATTGGTGTTTCCTTCTCCATCTCGCACACCCTAAAAAAAGGGGTCCGCCATGAGTCCCACATTGTATAGAGATGTCTCCTTAAGCCACAATGCTCATTGAGGAAACCAACCATGCCCGAGGGAGGTCACGTGAAAGACACAGGACTCCCTCATACCGCATTTCTTTAAAGAGGCGCACATTTTTTTTTCTCTTTTCAATGGCCAAAAAATCGGGTTAGGATTCGAACTACTTTTTCTCTAGAAAAAAGGTTTATTATACTTTTTAGCTTTTCTTATTCCTTAAGTTCCAGTACATTATTACGATTTAACATTAACATTAAAAAAAAAAATTAACACTAAAATTAACAAATGAAGGGCTTTGTAAGATTTTTCGTAAATAAATCGTAATTTTTTCTTTTTAAATTTCGTGAATTAGTCAAAAAAATTAAAGGCCTTTTTAACAAAAGTCAGAGATTTCGATTATATTTATAAAATATTCTTCAGTAATTTCACAAAACTTCTGATGAGGGATTGTTCTATAGAAACTTCATCTAATCATAAAAGAAACTAGATTTTGTAATTTTTTAAATATTGTAATGAATTTTATATATTTTTATTTTAGATTACAATGAGTATGTAAATGTATTATTCCATAAAGTCAATCACTGAAGAAGGTTTAAAAATATAATTGTAACGTCTTGACTTTTATTATTATTATTATTATTATTATTATTATTAATCGGGTGCCTAATGGCGGGAACCTAGCCTATGTGGCGTTTATATCCCCCCGAGACCCCCATGTTCCGCATTAGTTTAATCTCCCCGGTAGCTTACCGGTCAGTCTACAATATCCCAAGGTATCCTTAAACTCCAATTCGCCCAGGCAATCCTGCGGGAGTGGTGCCCTCCCAAATACGCGAAACCTCGTACGAACGAAACGGGGACACTGACGTAAATAGTGATACACCGTTTCCCTAACTCCGTCGTCGCAATTCTGACAAATGGGACTAGACGTCCACCATATGTTGAACAAGTGACTGGACACACTTGGGTGTCCAGTCACTATCCCCACCAAGGTCTTCAAACCTGGCCTACTAAGGGACAGGAGATACTCCGAAATCCCCTGCTTACTTGCCTTTATAAATTTTTTAGCTTGGAGGCACCCCTGCGTGTCCCTCCAGCGTTTCTCCAAGACTCTCATCTCCCAAAGTCTAATCTGTTTATCACGAAACTTCTTTGTGACGGCAAGGGCTGGTTCAGGACTTTTATTAAGAAATAAGGAGTTAATTTTTTTTTAATAATTTGGTCGTCAAAATGCGTTAACCGGAAGGAAGTGCAAGCTTACTTTTTCTTTTTTTGTTTTCATTTTCTCGTATTTTTTGAAAAACGGCTCCAAAGATCTTTATAAAACTTCGTATAATACTATATACATAAATGCCTATCTGTTTTATTTGAATAATTAGCAAGAAAATGGATTTTTTTTTTTTTGAGGTCTCTGATGAGCAACAACGTTAAAGCTTTTCTTTAAAGTATATTTCAGTACAATGTGTGATTTTTATGTCAGCTATATTATATGAAGGGAAATGATAAAGAAATGTAATCAGTACAAGTACTACTGTAAGTGCTGACCTAAATCTATCCCCACCACCTCTATTTATTTTATTTTATTTTTTTTTTTACCGGAAACTAGTTAAAGAAATGATTCAGTGATAATTATATCTGGGGTAAACTGGGGTGATTAGCACATTATTTTAGAAAGTGTATACAAAAAATTGTAGTGAAAGTTTCCATTGTAGAGATACTGTTTGTAGATGTTTTTAA
This sequence comes from Triatoma infestans, assembly GCA_011037195.1. Classification (NCBI taxonomy): domain Eukaryota; kingdom Metazoa; phylum Arthropoda; class Insecta; order Hemiptera; family Reduviidae; genus Triatoma; species Triatoma infestans. Next base: position 11,374 of record JAAEAF010001571.1, on the reverse strand, counting down.
TTTGATGGATATTATGTCAGTCTTCTGACATTTTTTTTTGCGGGTGGTAATTGAAAAGTTTAATTATTTTTGAATATTTTTTTATTAAAACAATGGAGAACATTTTTTCCATACCATATTTTTATTTCACTTTAATTAATTTTATGTATGCATTTATTGCTTTCGGTTGAAATTATATTGATATCTTAATTATCTTTAAGAGTGGTTGTGGCTGGTTTCTGCGGAGCTGGAAAGCATAAGAGATATTTTCTATTGATAGATAGCTTGCTTCTTTTAGTGGTCATCGAACGGTTTCACAAGCGTTCGCCTATCATCAGGATGTTTTTGTCAAAACACTGTGATAACATAGACTTGCACAGAGCAATTTTGGTTGATATACTGGTTTTAAAAAGTGTTTTTTGTTAGGACCTAACTAGGTTAAGAGGGAGTTTCGATTTCACCTGGGTGGGACAACACATGTTTTTCGCTTTTTAAAAGGCTGGTATATAAATGGTTTCTTTTTAAAATGGAAACATCCAGCAAATGGAGATATGTACCTAAAATTACGTTTTTGAAGGAGATTTACTTTGATAGTTAATTACCCATACCTACTTACTATTTTATTTTATTTTTTAATTATTCTTTGAGTGTAGAACAATGCGACAAAACACTGCATCTGCCGTGGACCAATTAATGATAAGAAATGATAAAATACGAGCTGAATATGATCGTAAGATAGTATAATAAATAAATAAATATATTGTTGAATAATTAATCTATATAAGCATATTATTTGAGAATCATGTATTTTACATTCCACATTTTATCTTTCATAATTCACATACATTATTCACGCACGCATATGAATGGGTTCTTTACAGGCTTGAAAATATAACAAGCTTTAGTTAATGATCTTAAGAGTAATGTATGAAATTTAGCAATTAATTTTGCTATATATTCCTTCTTGATTTGCATAAATTATGAGTAATGTAAAGCCATTTTACATTACTCACAATAGTGCCTAGCAACGTATGAATAGAAACTGTAATACCCATTGGATAATGTGATCATCTATAGACAGCTCTGTGAAGCACTTGATAACTTTGTCGTACTTAGCTAAACCCATTACTGTACAATACGAATTGATTGCAAAACTCAGCACTTAATGTGCCAGTTGACTTAGCATAGTCTAACAAGTGGGGATCTTTAGTAATCCTCCATATGAGAGCCTTCAATGGCTCTATTCAAGGAAATTTCTCCTTTAAGATTTATGGTTATGGATAACGTTCATCAACCATCTGTTCTAAGTACAAGGACCGGGATGTTGGATACATACAGGAAGCTTATTTTGTATACTATTTCATTATGAAGGCCATGATTTTATTATTATTAAATATTAAGTATTGTGACAATTATTTAATTTATTTAATTTTTTTTTTTCTTTGTTTACAGGTAAGTTCATCCTGAATTTAACTGTAGAAATTTCTCTCTGAAAAATCTTCTATACATCTAATTTTTGTAAGTACCTAAGAATTTTTATCGGGATACTGCTGCAGTTGGTTCATAAAATAACCTTTAAAAGCTTTGCTTATCTAACGTTAATAATAATTTCCTATTAGTAAGAGCTAATTAGCTTGTACTTGAACAAAACTATTATTTTGTAACATATTTATTCCACTATTAGACATTTATATGATGGGCGTTCAATAAGATATTTTACTTAAATATGAAAACAAAACTTGAAGGCCAGGGGACTGCAATGCGGAAGTCGTGGTTCGAGTACAACAATACTACCCGAGTTTCTCGCCCCTAATAGGCAGTGTTGTTCCAAAGGGAATACTGCCTGGAAGCTGAGAATACACTGAGAAACCGGGTGCCAGTACTCAGCCAGGACTGGACTTATAGGATCCATAAATCACAGAATGAACCTCCAAATCCCTCACTTTCTTTGTAGACCCTCACTGAGCTGCCTTTGACATCCTGTCAATTCCAGAACTTACTACAGCCTGAACTGTTTTATTCATTACTAGAACTAGAATTAGCTTGCATTCTGTCTCATTCATCTAAAAAAGGACATTTACAATGAGATTGCTATGCTAATTGTCGATTAAGTTTGTGATTGATAGGTCAAATTGTGTTCAGATGAGATGTCAGAGAATAAATCTCTGCACATATAATTTAACAAAATTTATTTCATTCGTAGCATTTCAAGTTTCTTTTATGCATATTTGATAACAATATAGTATGGGCATTTCGTAGTCATGGACGCGAGAATCAATTGATTGTGTTCATATATTTCAGGCTATATGTTGGAGCGATGTTTAATAGAACGCATGCGAGCAGGTGGAAAATTTCGGCTGTTGGTTTTACAAGCTCCATTTTGTTTATAGTGCTTTTTTCTCCAAATAGTTTATTGCAACCTCTTAGTGGTCTGAGAGAAAGAAGTAATGGCAATTGTATGACAAATATTTGAAATTGTATTTACAATGGAATACGTATTTTGAGTTTTCTTGAACACGTAAAAGGAGCATAAAATTGGGCATCGAAGTTGGTTAGTTTATGTGGGGTCACTTTAGTTCAAAAGTAGAAAATCCCTTATTTGAATCATTTTTTGGAAAAATTCATTTTATGAGATTCTCGAACGTAAAATTAATTAGTCTTATTTGATGAAACCTTTCTGCTGGAAATATTTATTTCAGTGGCGTTCCCAGCTTGAGCATCCCCCCTCATACTGCCCACCAACTCCTTCCTTTATTCCATTCGGAACTGTGAGAGAAATCAATAAGAGAAAGTGGTGTGGGCGTTTTATTTCAAACTTTTTAAAAAAATTCAAGAACTCCTCCGTGCGTAAATAATAATTTTTGTTTAAAAAATAATAATAATAATAATTTATGACTCCCGTAATATAACATTTTACACCTTATGCGAGTGCCACTATCTTTCGTCTACCAATTCTATTTCTTTAGATATTGTACTCTAAATTCTACTCTAAATTAGAAATTGTTACCACCTTCTGATAGATACTTGGATTATCAATGTTTCGGATCAGAATCATTATAAGTTCTGTGAAAGTTTTCTTCACATCGTCATAAAATGAAATAACTAAGATTAATTTTGTATGTTTATTTAATATCCTTGGGCCGTATTAATGGGATTTAATGGCCGGCTGCTCCTTAAATGGCTACACTTAAATGAATCTAATCCAATGAATGAAGCTTTTATCAAACCATATTATTCTAAATTTAAATTTATAAATCCCTACGTGAATACATTATTATTGTCCTACTGGGACACAATATTATTAGGAAATATATCTTAAGTTCAAAACCATTGGCTTAAACAGACTTAGAAACGGCTTTAACTGCATTTAATTACTGTCATATCTTAAATGGAACTATACGAGTTTAACAATAACTGAATAATATAGTGTGCAGAGATGGTCTTGAATTGTGTCTTTAGGGAGATACATAGGATATCTAGATCAAAATAATATATCTCAGGAGACAGAGAATGGTAAAGGCTTTAATAATCTCTATTTATTTTGTAAACTAGGAGATTTTTAAAGAAATATCTTTTTTAATAAATCTTTTGAATTATAAACTTTGACCTTTATGAACTCAAAATATTAGTTTTTAGAAAATTAACTGATACTAAATTTCATTTTTTTTTTTTTTAAATTTAATGCGTGTTACTATCTCTGACCATTAACTTTCGGATGTGTTCTCTCGTTACCCACAACACTGGCCGCCACCGGACTGTGAGTTGTAGAGGTTCCTAAGAAGAAAACAATTTAAGGACAGCATAGTTTGACTCGAACCCGGCACTTAATCGTGGGAATCCTGCAAGCTAACACTGAGCCAATCCCTTCCCTATATTAATCTCTGCCATATAGTTGTGATATCTAAACGGCTCCGATGTCAAAGCTTGTAAATAGAGGTTGATTGAGGAAATTAGGGTGACCATCTACTTGGAATGCCTACTGACAGGATGGTATCACTTTGAGAGGAACTTCAAAATTATCATACCGAATAGAGGCGACTGGGACGGTGTCTCCCCCATGTTCGGTAACTCGGTCTGGGATACAGACGGCTCCAAAACTCCGGCTGGGGTCTATGGGGGCAGGCCTAAAGTCAAGGTTAAGGCCAGCCTAGGGAAGTACGCCACAGTCTTTCAGGCTGAAGTTGTGGCGCTACAGCTCTGCGCTAAGGAGATTATAAGGCAAGGTTTACAGGATAGGAGAGTGGCCATATAGTCCGACAGTCAGGCAGCCCTGAAGGCACTTTCTTCACACCAAATAGTCTCAAGACTGGTGCGGGACAGCCTAACTGCTCTAATCGAGGTGGGTGCTCGGAACAAGCCGATACTCGCCTGGGTGCCCAGACATCGGGGTTTCTGGGCAATGAGAGGGCGGATGCCCTGGCAAGGGAGGGTTCGAAGGATACTTTATAGGCCCTGAACCCTTCAAACTTCTACCAAAGGTTTTGAACACCAAGAAGAGGCAGGCAAAACCCTTCATTAAGAGACATTTGCCTAAATTTACCAGGATTCTACTGAGCCATAGCCGAAGGGATATAAGGCTAATAGTGGGACTACTAAAAGGGCATTGTGGGCTGAATAGGCTCATGCACCACTTGTTACTTGCGGATAGCGCATTATGCCGATTTTGCAAGACTGAGGAGTAAACCCCGGCACACATTCTTTGCGAGTGTAGTGGCCTGGCGAGGACAAGGTTTCCTAAACTGGCGACAAGTAATCCTGAAGCCATGAGCTTCGCATGCTTTCAGCTTTTTTCAACTCTTGCCGCTGTCAGTTTTGCTAGTCCCGATTAAAAGGGCGAAGCTGAGGGATGTGCTTTAATTTTAGGGGATCCACAATAGACCTCTTATTGTAGGTTACAGTGGAATGAGGCTCGCCCTCCCCGCTAGAATCGAATCTAATCTAATCTCGTGTCAAAGCTTTCTATACTCAAAAAAATTGATTATGTTAGCTTTCTGGGAAACGGTTCCCTCTATTTTAAAATATCGTACATTTCGATTACTATATAATACAGATAGGAATTAAATTTTCTTGAAAAGCACCAAAAAAAAAAAAAAATTGCTTGTACGGAATCATGACATAACAGTATTTTTTGTTTTTGTTTTGTTTAAACTATTTCTTGATTTTCTCAACATCAACGAGTCTAAAAGATTTTTTCTAATAAGTGGGATACCAACTGGCTAACAGATTGCTTTTATTGAAAACATTTTTCCAGAATAATTGATTTTATTATTCTGCAAGAGCTGACCATAATACCACATCACACACACACACACACACACACACGAGACTTTCTCTTAATGCAATTATCATCATTTTAACTGACAAATTTATTCGTACATGGACTTTTTACTTTTTACTACTAAACATACCAGGGCCAACTTATGTAGTTGACGGTGGGATTACACATGTTGGTTTTTTATTAGGATTAGGCAGTTGAATATGGTTACATTACAGACCGTACGAAAATGTAGCTACCATTTAACACTTATTACTTTACTGGTTATGCAATTTAAAGAAAATATATCTTCTCAGCTTCTTCTAGAATATATCTGACATAAATTTTTGTAGCAAAAATGTTTCAAATAAAAGTGATAGATTTAAAGCTATAAAGTTAGCATACTATATTTAATAGAAAATTGTTGGAGCCTTTTCGAAAATACATTCCAGTGCTCAAAAAAAACCTGTTCTTAAAATTGCAATTCCTTTTAACCAGTGTGTTTTAAATTTGGTATTTTAATCATTCCTTTAATCTACCTCAACAATATATATAGGTTGGTTTTTATAGATCCGTTAGAAATCTTTAAAAAAAATCAGTTTTTTTGGAAAAAAAAAATTCCAAATAAAAGTGATAGGCATTTATGTATATAGATAGTATTGAAGTTTAAGGAAAATCGTTAGAACAATTTGCTAGAAAAACGCGAAAAAATAAAAAAAATAAAAAATACCCATTCAGTAAAAAGTTTGAGCTTCTCGCGATTTTTCAGTACTTGTTTTTTCTCACACACACACACACACACACACACACACACGCACACACCATTGAAAGAAAATTCATTGTCGAAAATTTAAAGTAAAAATTCCAACTTTCATGGAAATCATCAGAGATATTTTCCATGATAGCCTGCTTCTTTTTGTGGTCATCGACCGGTTTCAGGCGTTCGCCCATCATCAGGATGTTTTTGTCAAAACATCTGTGATAACATAGACTTGCACAGAGCAAATTCAGTTTACACATTGACTAGCCTTTTAAATGTTTTTGTTAAATGCTTAGCCATATTTAAGAGGGGGAGGGTGATGGGTGGTATCTGAGTGGGAAAAGAACACATGTTTGGGTTTTTAAAGGGGCATTTTTTCTTAAAATGGAAACATCCAACACGTGGGGGTTCTATATCTTAAACTCCGTTGTTTGAGGGAAGATTTACTTTACAATTAAATATCCATACTATCTTAATATTATAGTTATTTATTTATTTATAACAGCGCGAAATAACAATGCGTCAGTCTTGGGCTGCTGTGAAATAATCACTGACAAGAAAGGACAGATTACGGAGTTGTATGATCGTAAGATAGTATAGATAAATAAATAATATTTTGTTTTGTTACAAAATAATCAAAACAAATAAACAATCAGTATGTATGAGCAGGTTGTTTGATGACACTAAACATATTTCGTATTACACCCTTTACAATTCACGCACGCCACCCATGCACGCATGTATACCTAAATGTGGGCTCTTTACATGCCTAAATATGACAAGTCTAAACTAGCTTAAGTACAGACTTTTTTATTAATATGTCATTGAAAAAATGGAAAAAAAATACGAAGTATGTTAACGAGGCTTAATGTAACGTACTTTCCGCATTAACATTTTATTTTCTTGATTTGCATACATTATTCACATATGCACAACTTAAAGGCAGTTATGATTCCTATGTACAGACTTAAAAACTAGCACATTTAAAACTTAAACTAAAATCTTCCTTGGCTTTTAAACTTAAAAACTATTTGGTTCATGTGAATTGCATATTGTTTATTGCGTGTTTTATTGTTATTGTGGGAACATCGTTTTGAATAGTTGTTCACTTGCGAAGTTTGTCTGTTCGTTTATAAGGTTTTGTGTCTTGTGTAATATTGGTCACTGTTTATATATTTCTAGTTGTTCCAGTACGTCTGGTCGTCGTCCTTTTTTGCCTGGATGTAATAATTTTATCGTAGTGGAGATGTCGTCGGATTTGTGTTTGTTCGTGTTTAGGTGATTGGCATAACTTTTTGAGTAATAACTTTTTATTTAAGCAGCACCAGCGCAGTCGCTGCCCAACAGATCAAGTTGCTAACCCTATCATGTCTGCAATTGCTAAGCAGGTTTGGATTAAGTCTTCTGTAAGTGCTTCTGGAGTTGTTGTTTTCCTAACATAAATTTTTTCTTTGAGATATCCCCAAAGGAAAAATTCAAGAGGGGTTAAATCTGGCGATCTGGAAGGCCAGCTTACCGGTCCCTGTCTCCCGATCCAGTGGCTACTGAACATCTCATTCACTTTTCTCTCACCAGATCGCCAGATTTAACCCCTCTTGAATTTTTTCTTTGGGGATATCTCAAACAAAAAAAATTTATATCAGGAAACCAATAACTCTTTAAAAGTGTTATTTAAAGAGTTATTTTAAAAGTGGCCGTTTAAATAGGACACACTGTATAATGGTAATCAGTTTTGTTAAAATTACAGTCTTTCTCCAATTTATATAGTAGTAAATGTTATACGATAAAGTAAAGACAAAAACGATATTAGTATTCTAAGAGTTGTACAACGCTGTACGAGCTAATTTATTTCAATTCAAAGATTGAAAGCTAGTAACAAGATAATGTGCTAAACATACCACTATGAGTTTGGAACAAAATTCCAATGTCATAGTTTTGTACCGTGAATAGGTGTTTAGGTGATTGGCATAATTTTTTGAGTCAGTTTTGTTGTATTTGTATGATCTGATGTGTTCGGCAAATCGTTCCCTGAGTTTTCTGCCTGCCTGGCCAACGTAAATGTTGCTACAGTCCGGGCATTTTAATTTATAAATCCCGCTGCCTGTCATGTACGTCAGTGGTCTCAGTACCTCTTGACCTAGTTAAGCTGTTTGACAAACACATCCTGAAGATGGGCAAATGCCCGCAACCGGTCGATGACCACGAAAAGAAGCAGGTTATCACGGAAAATATCCTTGATGCTTTCCAGCTCTGCGGAACCAACCACAACAATTTCATGGAAATGTTTACAATTAAAGAAAGTCATGCTATATAACATCATCAGCTTATTAACATTATTTATATGTCCAATTGTATTTATAATTTTGATATGAAATAAACTGTAGGATTATATCTTGATAACTGGGAAAAGTTATTTTACAAATTTTATTGATTTCCTTTAGCGAATCAGACATGATATTATTTGAGAGAAAATTCAATCAACATTTAATATAGATATATACGTTTAAACAAATAGAAAGATATTTAATTTTGTTCTAGTAGATGTTTTATGTACTTACGTGTTCAAGAAAGTTATATTTCCCCCTCCCCCCATTCTGGGCGAAAATAAATGTAAGCTTTAAAATACTATAAAGGAGGTTATGTAATGTAGCTCTCTTTATGCATATATATATATGCATTGGTTATATAATAAAAATATATATATTACTTTGGTTGTTAAGAAAATAGGTCGCATTTCTATTGTTTGATCAGGAATTTTCCAGTATATTATTTTCCACTTCTATGAATACAGTTACTATTGGAAACCATTCTCTATATAGTCTGGTATCCAGAGAATAAAAGAAAACAAGCCGGTGTGCTAACGGGCTCGGGGAGTGGCCTCGCATTCATACATTTCACCGCCAATATTGCTGTTTGTGATAGCACTGTTCAACAATTTTTCACTTGGTTGAACAGCGGGGCTGTTGCTGTTTGTGTAGTTCAGTTCACAGTCCAATAATAGTAACATTCCTTCACTATTTTCTCAGTAAACGTTGTTCTTAGAAATGGTTTTCAAAATGTATGTTCATAAGATGTTATTTCTGTTTTGCCTAGTTCAGTATTTTTTTTTTTTTTTTTTTATGTATTACCAACTCCTCTTAGGGCTCGGTTAAATTGTTCATTCTTTATACATTAAATTGGATTGCCTATTTTACTTGATATTATTCTGTACACCAACTATTTACCATGGAACCGTTATTACTTCTGCTCACTATACCATTTTCTTGAATGGCCTGGTGTAGTTTTCCTACCTCTCTCGTCACCAGTAAAAGTGACCCTTGAGCATCTAGTTATTGCCTTCTGAGAAAACATTTACCTTTTTCAAATTCCTTCTCTCACGAAAGAGAGATATATTTCCTTGGTTGAAAAGACAAATTATTGAGGGTCACTGTAATATGCATCATTGCCTTATATTGAATTTTTTTACCTCATATAATGTAATGTGGCGAACATTCCTTATTTATTTGCTGTTCTTATATTTTCTAGAGGGAAAAGTTTTTCTCTATTTTACTGTATTATATATTACTTTTTTAAAATTTTGAAAGTTAAAATCTGATGTGAAACACTCACATAATTTTCTCTTGCTCCAGTTTACAAAATTGTAATTGACAAACTTTATAGTAAGTACATCAAATTTAACGAAATTCGTTAGTGTTTTTATTGAGAAAATCAGAAAAACTATAAAAAAAAAAAATCTGGTGTGAAATACACACACAACTTTCTTTTACTCCAGTTCTCAAAATTATATCTGACAAATTTTATAGTTTGTGTACCAAATTTAATGAAATTCGTCGAAAACTGAAAAAAATTGTTCAGTAAAAGCCACTTCCGGTTTACTAATTTTGTTGAAGCTCGGAATTTTGGCCATCTATTAAATTCTAATTAATTTTGTTTGGATGGTAGAATTGTATAATCAACTACGATATAACACTTTAGAGAAAAACAATAACCCCCACCCCTCCCCTAAAAGTGCCCTTAAATGAATTTTCCCAGAGAATTGTTTTAAATAAAAACTGTACATCTTTGTATGTTTAGTTTATGTACGAAGCTTCAAGAAAATCGTCGGAGCCATTTTTCAGAAAATCGCGAAAAAGTGAAAAAAATCATTTCAGTAAAGTGGTAAAGTAAACGCACTTCCTGTTATCCGATTTTTTCAAACTTGGAATTTCAACAACATATTTAATTGTAATTAATATTATTTCGATGACAGAATTCTCTAATAAACTGAAATAACACTTTAGATGAAAACTAGCCACACTCTTCCTCCAAAAGTGCTCTTAAATGAATTATCCCTGAGTAAATGTTTCAAATAAAAGTTGTAGCTGTTTGTATGTGTAGTTAATATACCAAGTTTGAAGAAAATCGTCGGATCTATTTTTTGAGAAAATCGCAAAAACGTAAAAAAAAAAAAAAAAACGTAAAAAAAAAAAAAAAACTAGTAAAGTAGTACTTCCGGTTGGGGAATTTTGATAGATAACGTACTGTTAGATCCTATGGTGATACCTAAATGGAATATCAAGTTTCAACTTCCTACGATTTTTTGTTTTTGAGCTATGCTGTTCACATACATATACACAACACGCACACATATTTTGCTAAAAACCACTTTTTTTGGACTTAGGGGACCTCAAAACGGATATTTCCGGTGAAAACTGTATATCGAAAATTTGACACGATTACAATACTTTCTCCTTACTAGGAGTAAGAGAGAGAGAGAGAAAAACAAAATGATTCAGTAAAGTGGTATTTTCGGTTGATAGATTTTGCTCGAAATCTTGCTTTGGTGGTAGTACCTAAACGGAATACCATGTTTGTGCTTCCTGTATTTTTCGTTTTTGAAATATATTTTTTATTTTTTGAACTCAGGGGACCTCAAAACGGCTATTTCCGGTGAAAACTCAATTTTGAAAATCTGGCACGATCGCGATATTTGATGGAACTAATATAGAAGAGATAGTAAAAATTTATTTCTAATGCAAACCTGAATTTGAAAAATCTCATACATTCCTCCTTTTAGTTTTCTTAGAATATTATTATTATTATAGTTCGGGTGCCTAATGGCGCGGGACCTAAGCCTATGTGGCTCTTATCCCCCCGATACCCCCCGTAACCCCTTAATTAATCTCCCCCGGTAACTTGCCGGTTAATCTGCAATATCCCAAGATATTCCTAAACTCCAACTCGCCCAGGCAATCCTGCGGGAGGGGTGTCCTCCCAAATATACGAAACCTAATTCCAGCGAAACGGGGGCACTGACATAAGTAGTGATACACCGTTCCCCTAACTCCGTCATCACAGTTCTGATAAATGGGACTCCGCGTCCTCCCTATGTTAAACAAGTG
>JAAEAF010001570.1:0-108679 GCA_011037195.1 Triatoma infestans | reverse complement strand
AGAGAGAGAGAGAGAGCGAGGGAGAGACTATTCGCTAAAAACATTTTTTCGCACAAAAACTCAATTTCGAAAATTCGACACGATCTCAATACTCAGTTAAGAGAAAGTAAAAAAACTACAGGTTTCTTTAAAAAAAATTATTCATCTTATTGGAATTAAATCAATTAAGTTCATTAAAAAAATATATATATATATTAAAATTTTATTGATGTAAAAATATGCGAAATTATAGTCGGATTTAAATAGTTAGCAACCAACTCACAAAACACTAAGCCAACTTAGTGACAGAAGACACACTAACAATTTAATATCCACTCCACTTATAAGAGATTAACCTCCGAGAATAAGTTTGCACGCTTAGTATTATATTATCTTCTAGTCGAGAATGCGAGAGAGAGAGAGTGAGTGTGTGAGAGAGAGTGAGTGGGTGTATGAAAGTGCCAAAGTTGCCATGTTTGTTGCCCTAGTGCTGTAGCAGCTCTGCCGCTCCTAGTGGTCAAATTTTGCATGATAAATCAAATTATACAAAGTTACATCACGGACTAGGGTTTTCATTGTTACAAAACTGAATTTCCCAATTTTGGGGATATATTTACATATTAATTTTTTATACGGAATTAATTAAAATTGTTACTTGAACCATTAACTTTACTGAATAGATAAATTAAAAGAAAAATTATTGCATTTTAAATTAAAAAATGCATATGTAATTTATTTGTTTAAAATTTATCTGCAAATCATGTGCAATGGCTCAGGACTATTTATAAGTTTATATAATTTCTCTGGCATTCCTGTCACGCTTCAATGAGAAGTAGAATCCGATATCAATAATTGCTCTGAGAATAACTGGACGGCCGCCATCAATCTTTCAATCAAAAATTCTCGTTCTTCTCACCTTCCAATCCAATAATTGTTTCTTTCACATATTTTTCTACTACGCATATTTCTTTGCATAATTAACAGATTCAAAGTAAATAATAATAATAAAAATCTGGTGTGAAATACTCACACGGCTTTCTCGTGCTACCCTTTACAACACAGTTTATGACAGATTTACTTCGAACTTCTAATTCTCTTGTTTTCTGTATCATATTAATGGGAGAATCTAAACTTAATAAAAATAACTTTTTTGAGGAACGTTATCCTTCCCAAAAGTCCTTACCCCTCCCCAAAAAAGTTTCAGACAAAAGGGTTAGGTCACTAGTTTGTACCAAGTTTAATGAAAGCCATTGGTGTTTTTAGAAGATATTCACGGAAGGTGCCAAACTGTTCAATGAAAACACACTTCCGTCAACCGAGTTTTTTCTAACTCGGAAATCTGGGAACATACTTAATTCTAATTAATGTTGTTTAGATGATGGAATCGTATTATAAACAACTCATTGAAAAGCCCATTTAATAAAAATGGTACTTCCTGTTGGGGAATTTCGAGACGTTACTTATTGTCCGCTCTTATATGGTGATATCCAAACGAAATGTCAGGTTTGAATTTTCGGCGATATTTCATTTTTGAGCTCACATACGGACACACAGACCTTTCGGACTCATTGGTCTCAAAACGTGTAATACCGGTGAAACTCGACAGTGAAAATTTGACACAATCACAATCCTTCCTCTTAGCAGCAGAAGCCCCCTACTCATCACCCTCCCCCCCCCCCCCAAAAAAATAGACAATAAATAATCTTGAACATAAAAACTTATCAACAAAAGTGACGTGTGTAGGTGTTGAATATATTTTACTTTATTATATTCTATTCTCTAGTATTAACTATGAGGGCACGACTACTCTTATTAAAAGAAATGTTCTCTATTGAGCTGCTACTGTTTAGAAATTATAATTGCAAAGAAGTTATAATTTAACCAAGATGTTATAAACTTAGCTTAGTTGAACAAAGAAGTAATAAACATTCAAATCTCAACGTCATGCAAAAGAACCGAAATTTCGTAACAATTGACCTTCTTGCGTCTAAGTTTTACTATAAATGTTGTTGCAAAATATTGTAGAACTTGAAGTAGGTATTTTTCTTAAATATTGGTCATACTTGCAATTTACAAAATTGATTAAGAATTAATTCTACCAACCATTTTGCCTAGCAACAGGGAAACTTGGCAAATTCCCTGAACATCACTCAACCTGTATCTTTTATAAATACAGAATGACATCACTCCACCTAAAATATTTTTATTTCATAAATTTCTACATAAGAACTTCTTTAAAATTTATGAAATGTAGCTATATCCTTCTAGTTTATTTTTTAAAAAAGATTACAAACTAAAAAGTGAATACTTACCTCCAGAGTTCTCTACTGTAGTTTATTCTCCATTACGGAATGCTGACTACTTGAAAAAATATGTTAAACAGCCGCCAGAGAGAACTTTTGTAGGCGGATGAAAGCAAAGTTGGAATACTTGAAAGATTTTTGGGTTAGAAGGCTTGACGTGAATGAACTTACACACTGCTACTTCAACATAAATACGTCACAGAATAAATTCGCTATGTTAACAAAAGATAAGGAAAAAGCTTTACTTTATTGAAATTGTTCAAATATATTTATTTATTTATTTATGTTTTACTACAAACATTTATTTAAATTAAGAAAAGAAAATGTTCTAACCGCCTTACTTAACGTTTCATTTTTATCGATTTTGAAAATAATAATAATTTGGTATTTTGAAATCATCTTTAAGAAACATTCGATTTTCAAAAACAAAAGGTTCAGGAAAAAATGAAAGTATTTAATTCATACGTTATTCAGTTGTTTTTCCAGGAAAATTGATTTTTTAAGCGTTTCCGGGGAAGAAAGGGACTTTAAACTTTCTTTTGTTGATCTTTCATTACAGTATCAGATTATCCAATTTCCTCCGATTTTCAACCGTTCGCCCAACTTGACAGGAGGTCTTGCTAGACAGTGTGATATCATAAATCAAGACCTGTTAAAGATAATCATGAAATGAAGATTAAAAGGCTACTTTAGGTGGAGCTGCACAGAGAAAAATGTGGAATTAATAAAGTACACTCACTGAACACTGCTATACTATTAACTGTATTAACTAAGATGCAGAATACTGCAAGGACTTTACACTGACTGACTTGGCACGCACTGAGTTGTATCTTGGTAGCGTGAGTTATAATGACAGATTATTGGGTGATTGAACTCGCAGATTATTGGGTGATTTTACTTGAAGATCACGTATGCAAGACTGAATTACAGACTGTCTGTTTGCGCCCTTATAGAAAACTTCCCCTATTTATCCTTCCAGATCGCCTCTTGATGCGTCTTGATCTCCGATAGCTTGTGGTAGGTAAATACCTTACAATCATTTGACGTGGCGGATGACATAACAGATGGGCGGATTGCCATTTGATTTTTTTTGTTGCAGGCAAGTTATGCTGCCGACAGTCCATTACACCGTCACTGAATAAAATCACTGATACGTTAAAAGCTTTGCCAGAATTCCAAATTTGAAGAAAAACGTTGTAATCGCTCTTTATATTATCCCATGTTTATGTCCTTCCTATAATCTATCTCTCAAGTGCTCTATTTCCCATTCTTCCATAACATATTTTACTGTTGTTCGTCTCTCTCATGGTCATCATCTAATGCCCGGCACTTGCACCAAGCTCTCCAATCCTACATACTTTATATATATGTATATTGATTTCTTGCAAAACTGATTTTATCGATAATTTTAAACAGTATTTTTACTGATACCTCATAGTAATAAAACCTACCAAAATCTTATGATTATTTAAATTTATTCTGATTAATTTATTTTTTTATTAAAAAAATAAATACAATAAATGAGGCATGAATAATTTATCAGCTGATTAAACTATAAATATTAAAAATAGTTCTCCTCTTCTTGGCTCTCTCTCTCTCTCCCAGACAAATTGTTCGTATTAAATGATTACTTAAGTAATGTATATATATATATATATATACACAGCTAGAAATAAATAAATAGTTACGAAAGAGAGAATAAAATAATTGATACAAAGCAATAAATTCATCAAACTTTAAGCATATCCCCCCTTCTTCATTTACTGTTTTCTCCCCTCCACCAGCAAGCTCTATAGATCTCTAACTACGTCACTAAACTACATGGAATAGTTTCCATTTAATTATTGCTCATATTTCATTTTCTCATGACACTATGTACATATTTATTTATATACATAAATTTATATCTTTAAAACTATTTATTTAAAACATAGTGTCTCGTCACAAAGTTATTTATAAAGATCTTTTCTTTTATATATGCCTTGGTTTTTAAAATATCATGTAAAACACTCATTCGATTTTCTCATACTGCAATTATTGCTCTACTAATTCACAAACTTTCTTCAAACATAGATTTTTAACTTTCTCTTACTCCTAGTGCGGAAAAAAAAAGGGAGCCACCATTGTCTTTGACACAAAAGATTTCGTGCAAAATCCATCAACCGGAAGTGCCAGTATTGATTTTTTTTTTTAGTTTTACTCGATTTTCTCAAAAACGGTTCCAACAGATTTCGTTAAACTTCGTATACTATCTGTATACATAAATACCTGTCACTTTTAGTAGAAACTTTTTCCGAAAAAAATTATTTTAGGGGGTTTGCAGGGGGACAGTGGCGTTACACGTCTCCTAAAATACCACTTAAGTAGAATGTGTGATTCTGCCATCTGTATAATATTAATATGGATTAGAAGTATTGCTAGAATTCCAAATTTGAAGAAAGTCGCTTAACCGGAAATATCTGCCTGCCAACGGTTTCTACCCCCCCACCGTTCTATATTATGTTAGATTTCTGAGAGAAATGTGCTGGTTTGAAGAAAATTTATAAAATTTGTATTATTATTCTATAATATAGTGTATTTATAGGTATATTCTACAATACATAATATTTTCTCCCTACCCCAAGTTATTGGCATCTATAGAGGCTTGGCACCAGTAGCGTATATTATATCCCCACTTAGACCGCCAATCTCAGCTGCTTCTCGTCCAGTAGAAAACATTGCCTAATCTGCTGGAAAGAACTGGAAGGCTGCATTCCAAGATATTTTTGAAGGACCTGAGGACGCTCATTCTGTCAAAATTTCTCAACCGGAAGTACCACTTTATTGAAGCGTTTTTTTTTACTTTTTTGCTATTTTCTAAAAAAATGGCTCCAACGATTTTCTTTAAACAAGATATGTCAACTACGCATACAATGATCTACAACTTTTATTTCAAACGTTTCATCGGGAAAATTCATTTAAAGGCATTTTTTGGGGAGGGGCGGGGTTAGAGTTTCCTCTAAAGTACTATTTCAGTTTATTATACAATTCTATCATCTAAATAATATTAATTCACAATTTGATACTTTGTTGAAATTCCGAATTTAAAGAAAATCGGAAGTGAATTTTTACTGAAGAGTTTTTAAGTATTTTACTTTCTTTTACGTTGTTAAGAGAAACTAGATTGTTATTGAATTAGCTCATGCGTAGATTTCTATTTTTATGGTCTCTTTCAATATTTTGTGGACTGCGCCTCATACATAGAATTAAGGACAATATAATGAATAGAACTCCAAGGTCCAAGAAACCCAAGTCTAAGAAAAGTTTTTTGACTGAATATTGTGAATACTTTGGAGAAAATATTGTGGGCGTTTAACAACACTGTTATTTTGTTCCAATATATACGGCCAAATACAAAATGGCGACTTATATGCATCTTGCAGTTCTGCATCATTATCTTTTGCTTTCATTTTCAACAATGGAATGAAAATTCTGAATTTTGTATTTACAGCTCACATTAATTATATAGCAGTACATAATATGTTAGAAATAACTGATTTTTTTATAATTTCTAAATTTCATAATTTATAAAATTACCTACGAAGGGAAAATTAGTAAACAAATTCTAAACTAGATTTGTCAAAGAAATAATTAGCCAATCACAATATAGAAGACTAGAGGTCAAATGTGGGCGTGGTAAACATGATAATTCCAAATTTCTGATTGGCCTAACGTACGCCCACATTTCACACTTCCCCTTATACACTGTGATTGGCTAATTATTTATAGTTAATTATTTCTTTGAAAAAAAACAGTTTAGAATTTTTTTACTAATTTTCCCTTCGCAGGTGTTTTATAAATTATGAAATTGTGCAATAATTTTTTTTTTTTTAATGAAAAAAATCAAGAGAAAGTCTTATGAGTGTTTTACTTCAGATTTTTTTTATCTTTAAACTTGGAATACACTGAGTGTGAAGATGAAAATCTATCAGTTTTAATTGAAAAGATTATTTTTTGTGGGAGTTTCTGGGAAGTTTGTGATGTTACTTTTCAAGCATATTGAGGTTTAGATGGAAGTGCCGTCTGCTGGATCTGTAATGTAATCACAATTAAGTGCTACCTGTTTGAAAGAAAGTGTGACAATTACAATTGTAATAATCATAGTAAGAGCAAGTCTTGTGAATATTTCTCAACAGTTTGTTTTGTTTTCACTTTCAGTCTCCTCTCTTTCAAATTCAAGGTGTTCTAATCTTTGGATTTTTGAGATACTTTTTTGGTCTTTTAAATTCAAGCAATGAGATTTTTTTTGTCTTGTTATTAATGCTGGTATCTTTAATTTATTTAATATCAGACTAGTCTTTAACTAACAAGACATTGTAGCTATCCATTTCATAATCTCTCCAGGGAGAACAACAGTTCTTGTTTGTTAGCAAAGAAAAAAAGAGTTACTGGGGTAAACCACTTGGAGCGCAACTAAGCGTGCCTAGTTTATTGCATGTTAAGACCCATACTAAGTGCCTGCATGTATTTCTCGTGGATAAAGTTTTCTAGACAAGGGACTTCGTGCTTTTGCTACTTACACTTTAGTGTGTATTCTTTTAGTGTTGTTCCAGTTGATAAGAAAACTACCTTCCAGTTTCAAACTTGGTCATTAAAATGAAAAGAAAACTCTGATAGTAAAAAAGAAAACAACAAATTATAGCCAGTGATTTTGCGTGTAGTTTAACTTTTGCCGATATCGCCACGATTTATTGCAGGGTTGTTTTTTTTTGTTTTTCTTTTGCTCTCTTGTTTCTTGTCTCTGCCTTTCCTATGAAAAGAAACGGATCTTTCAAATTGTTTCAATTGAATTCTTACAGATATTGCTACATGTCTTCACTAACTACTAAATGATGTTTCTGGACATTGCAACTCCAACTTCAACAGCTGATCCCAAAAACTCCCACGACTGTTTCTCATTGCACTTTATATACTATATTATAATGATGACTGTATTATAATGATGACTGTATTATAATGATGACTGTATTATAATGATGACTGTATTATAATGATGACTATATTATAATGATGACATAGTTATTATTGACAATATTTTTTTCAAACTTGGAATATTTAATAAATTTAATTTGCTTCAATATTATATGTAAGAGCTCCTAAAATCTGCTCACTCGTATAAATCTTTCAAATAAAAGTGAAATATGTAGTTACTGTACCAAGTTCAAAGAATCGCATTGGTATCTTTCCCTAGAAATGCTGGGATCTCTCGAGGACATCACAAATACTATTTCCTACAGCAGTACAAGAAAGTAACTGGAGATTTCAATGTTAGTTTGTCTAATCCGGGTAGGGGAAAATACATTAGTCACTGTCCCTGTGAATATCGCAGCGACAAGAATAACACTTACACTAATACACCTAATTCATACAATACCCACGAAATATGAAGAGTAGCTTGTGTGCGAAAATAATTGGATTTGCTACCTATGTAGGTATAACTCTAGTTATGCATATTCGTTTTGCAGAAACAATTCTGTCAGCTTCCTTGAGAATATTCGCTTGCATTTCTAAATCAGTGATATTTTGATGCGAAATTTGCAAAAATCACTTCCAGTTGATATGGCTGCTACCATGATGACATCATCCTCAACTAGAATGAGAGAGTAAATTCTTAAGCCTGAATCACTTTCAAATGTACAGTGCGGTATATAATGCATAGTTTTACGATGAAAGCAATGCAGTCAGTCTTATAACATTTAATCTTGCTTCGGTGTATTTATTCCAGAATTGGATATGTTCTTAATCTCTTTACGCTCCATTTATATCTCAATTTTACTTTAAACACTAAAACTGATAAGCGGGTAAACAAGTCAAATTTGAAAAGGGGCTGTTAATCTGCTCGGATAGTTAATCTGCATTGAAGATACTAAATTCTAGTGGCTTTACTTTTATTTAAACTGGTAGTAGAATGTTCTAGAACCCTTTAACGGGAAGTGTACTTTCTTCAAGTATCTTGGCGGCCCTGCGGATATCCCAACTTAGCAACATGAAAAATACTTACTCATGCACAAAGGACCTGAAGCCATAGTTTGTGCAATGTTTGGGTTTAGCGTACTCACAGACAAACAGTAGCTTTTCACCATAGTCAGACTCATTCACATTTTCACATAGTACAGTTACGTACAAACACAGATACGCGAAAGAGCTACTAGATCTTTTAGGTCGGAATAGATTTGGCTTTATAGGCCCTCTCTCTCTACCTATTTAACATATTCTGATATTTTTCAGAGCCTATCTTCCTCCAAGTATGTTCTCATAGTCTGCGTATCACGTTGTATGGGAATCCCAAGAATGTGGAGCTTAGGCAAATTAGGCGCCTCTTTCCCTTTATAGGTCTCGAACAAGTTGATAGGTGCCGAACATAGTTGAGCCAAACCGAACCGAACAAAGAGATGAGCTCAGTGGGTTGTATTGGCAATGCAAACAGGCTAATAGTGAGATATCAGTGCGTTCTTTTGCGGACTTCTCTTAGACAGTTGGTTGCATTCCTTACTTTGCATTATGGTTTATGGAGACATCGCTTGTTATGGGCTTACCAGAACTAGAATATGGGTGTGAGGAAATTAGGTTCAGAGGGATTTTTGGTTGATCAGGATGCCTTTGGACGAGACCTCTTATTGTCCTTAATCAGGACAGCTGTGAATCTAGGTGGATTTGTATCCGGTCCTGGATAGTTGCAATAGAGTTTGGTATTGTTAGATCCTCCTTGTTTTTCTTGGAGTAGAGCTGCAGAGGCCCTCACAGGGGATCTGAATAGAAAGAAGCTTGATCCCTTTCCACATGCGAATAATGTCATTAAAATTAATGTAAACTAGTCTTTCATATGGCTATTAAAGTCCTATTTGAATGTGCTGCAATTTGAACAATTGAAAACAGAGTTTGAAGACAATTTTCCGAAAGTGAAAATCATTTATGAGTATTTCCAAACCAGATTTCATCCACTACTCCCATACAATTGATAAACAAAAGCCATTTTGCCGATTTAAAATGGCCGCCGGCGGTAATATAAACAAAAGTTACATTAGTAAAGCTTTGAGTTTCCGCGAGAGGTGCTGGGGGGAAGGGGAATGGAACGGCATTGAGTTTAGTTAAATCTTTTGTATTTGTTACGATTTGGTGGAGGAGGGAACAGGATTGGTATTACAATCTAAAAATCCTAATTCATTTTGTTACAAACAATTGGGTTCACAGCGAATTTTGTAATATAATCTTTTGTTTATATCACTTCTCTACAGTAGACATACAATGTAGCCATGGCAACCAGTTTAATTAGGAAGTATACAGAGATGCGAGAGAGCGGATGAGAGTGTTGCTATGAAGAGGGGTGGTGAAGGATAAGAACGGCCAGGTTATGGGGCCTTGTAACTTCTATAGTTTAGCATTTTGGTCATTGGCTCTCTGTCTGGGCCACTAGCTCGCTCTGCTGGCGTTTATCCAAACAATATGTTGTTTCTTTATTTTTTTTCTCCGCTTCTAACTTGATTTTCATGTCTAATTTCATTCTGTTTCCAAGTTAAGTTGATTTTCTTTCCGTATAATTTAATTTGCTTTGTGTTTCCTAAACTTTTTTTATTATCCTCATTACCTTTAATAAAAAACCTTTCCACTATTTGTTTCATTCTTATTATTTAACATTTCGCTCCATTTTATTAGCATCGTTCTAATGTATCTAGCCTTTTGCAATTTCCACATAACCAGAATTTTATTTGCATCAATTCCGTAAATTAATTCTTAATTCTTTTACATTCTACCTTAAAGTACGCAGCGTAAGAGTAAGGTATTGTGATCGAGTCAACTTTTGGAAATCAAGTTTTCATTAGAAAAAATGCCAAAATGAATCACTGTTACAACTTAAACATCACTTCTGGACAATAAGATTTGGACAAACAAAATCTATCTAGAATGATGCTTTAGTTCAGTGAAACTTTAACTTAATGTTTTCCTTCATTCCTGGAAAATGGCTTCAAAGATTTTCTTTAAACTTCACATATTGAGCTTCCCTCTAAAGTAATATTTCAGTATAATGTATGATTCTAACATCTACATAATATTAATATACAATTGAAGCATTGATATAAACCCAAATTTGAAGAAAATCGGTTAACCGTTAGTATGACTTAATAGGTTTTGAAAAACAGAATAGAGTTTTTTGTGTTCTAGGTTCTAAAGAATTTATAATTAGGAGATTCTAAAGAAATTTCGGCATTAAATTACTCGCCTCTCCTTTACCACCTCCACATTTACCGCTCGGGCAAATGGATCAAATTTAATGTTTAAAGAAAATTTGGCATTTTATAGGGGCGAGAGAAAGTTTTGTGAGTGTTTCACACCTTTTTTTTTTCGTTTCTGAGACATGCTGACCTGTTGGCGTATATATATATATATATATATATATACATACATAAAGGAGGGGAGAGAGAGAAACAACTCAACAGAAAACCGGATGCGATCGCCATACATCTAACAATAGTAACAGAATAAATAAATATTGTTAAGAATCTGTAAAGGATGTTTGATGTTTGGTTATGTACCAATATTATGGAGAGACGTAAGGATAGTCTTTACTCCCGAGCCGGGAAGAAGTGACTACTCTGACCCTCAGGGATTTAGACCTATTAGTCTTATGTCTTTTCTCTTGAAAACTTTGCAGAGGTTGGTGGATTGGTATATCACTGATGGCCCATTAAGGGATCATCCACTCCATCCTAACAAACATGCTTATATTGTGGCTAAGTCGACAGAGACTGCATTACATTGTCTCGTCGGAAGGATAGAATCTGCTTTGAAGATAAAAGAATATGCCCTAGGGTGTTTCTTTGATGTTGAGGGAGCATTTGACAGAGTATCGTTTAATGCTCTCGAAGATGCCTTGGTACGAAAAGGTATACATCCCATCTTAAAATTGGATAGGTGTCTATCTAGGAGTAGGTTATACAGGCTTCCCTTGGCGGGCGCACCATGATGGTACAAGCGGGGAGTGGATGCCCTCAAGGGAGTTGTCTCACAAAAGTTGTTGTGTGCCGTCATGAATGACCTTTTGGCTAGGATGAATTCATCAGGATTTTATGGGCAAGCATATGCCGATGATGGTGTTATTTTATTGTTAGGGCGCTGTCTGTTCACTATCTCGGACTTAATGCAAAGCTCCCTTAACATAACATATTGCTGGACACAGGATAAAGTTCTTTTAATCAATCTAATAAAACCCAGGTAATTCTATTTACTCATAGAAGGAAGATAGTAGGTTTTACCCCTACTACCCTGCTAGGCGCTTCCATACAGGTTAGTAAATCAGTGAAGTTCCTTGGAGTAGTTCTTGACAGCAAATTAAACTGGCCGGAACATGTTAAGACACAGCATCAAAAGGCAGTAATTTCCTTTTGGCAGTGTTGAAGAGTTGTGGGTAAGAACTGTGGGATTACTCCCAAGATAATGTTCTGGGTTTATTGCATTGTTATTAAGCCTAGGTTATTATATGCGGTACATCTGCTGGAAGATATCCAACGCTTCGCTTGTCTGGCGGTGACTGGTGCATTTCGAACTACACCGACCGCATCTATGGAGGCTTTGTTGGGAATTCCACAATGAAAGCCTGTTATAGAATTAAACAGGCAGGATTTTGGCAGGGTAAGCGATATGGTCATTCTACCATCTATCGCGAAATGCTTTTAAGGATTCCCATTACAGGTCTCTTTCTGATAGGGTGTGGAAGACTTTTGCCTTTGATCACTCCTACAGAGTTAGGTTGCCTTCAAGGGAAGATTGGTTAACCCTGAGTCCGTCTGGGTTGATTCCTCAGAATTATCTCCGATGCTATCGGACGGTTCCAGGATGGATGGTAGGTTTGGGGCTGCCGTTTATTTTGAGACGGGTGACCATTTGGTGGTGCCTCTTGATGAGTGGGCCACCGTTTTCCAGGCTGAGGTATATGCAATTCTTTGTTGTATCTTGGATGAGAGGCTGCGTAAACTAATTTAAAGGGTGTTTGTATCTGCTCGGACAGCCAAGCTGCATTGAAGGCGCTTAGTCCATGGGTCTTCACTTCCAGATTGGTGTTGGAATATTCTAAAATACTGGAAGATTTTTCTTCACTGAAGGATGTGCTTCTGGTCTGGGTGTCAGGTCACATGGGAATCTTTGGAATGAGGAGGTAGCTAGGTTTGCCAAATTAGGCGCCTCTCTCCCTTTCATTGGTCCCGAGCCTGCTGTTGGTTGTCTTCTTGCACGTGTCTGTCAGGCTTCTAGACATGGATGACCTCACAGCACTCATCCTTATGAATGAGTGCAGTGGGTTGTCGGCAGTCCGGACGGAGTTTTGAGTAGGGAGGGTCCGGTGTCTTTCACGGACCTCTCTCAGGCATCTGGTTGGCTTCCTCACTGGGCATTGTGGCTTAAGGAGACATCTCTATACAATGGGACCCTTTTGTAGAGTTTGTGAAACGGAGGAGGAAAACCCATGCATCTAATGTCGGATTGTGTGGGTTGTGAGGAGATTAGGTTTAGGACCTTCGGCCGGAATAGGATATCGGTAGAGGATATTAAGCTGTCCTTTTAAGGTTTTGGTCCGATTTGTTCGGTTTGTGGTGAAACTTAGATAGGTAAAACCTGGTCCTGGACTTTTGTTCCAGACCCAATAGTTGTTATTCTTTAGGGGTGGCTATATGGGCCCAGGGAGGCTTTGGATAGCGTAGGGTTTCGCCCTCCCTTTCCTTGAATAATAATAATATTAATAAGAGAATTAATTACAGTGAACTCATTATTTTGAAGGAAGCTGAAATTGTTAAACACACAATTACATTACACAATTACATTTACACAATTTCAACAAATAAAACATTAGTTGTAAAAGCTTTAATTCATTTTATTAGTTAATAAAAGTAGAGATAAACACTTTTATAATATTGGCAGTAAAAACGAAAATACATTTAAACCAGCTGTTAATAAATCAATTACAATAATAAAAACATAAATTTCAAGTTAATAAGCATTACATTTTCATTTATTTGGCCAGTGCCACCTTTATCTTTATCGTATATTTTTGCTCTGTGTAATTATTAAATGGAGTGCTCGCCGTATTTTCACCTGCTCGTTCCCAGCTGATTTATTACACGACATCCAGCTTTTTTATTATTATTTATTTTTGTTAATGTTGCATCCGTTTGAATTATGTAATGTTTAAAAAAATTTAAATTTACATCACTTTTGTTTTTAATTTCTCTTACGGATGGTAAGAGGAAGTGATGGTATCAAAGTTTTTAAATTGAACCGGAAATAGATGTTTTGGATTCCCCGGAATATGAAGAAAATGTTATTAACGAATGATCTGTATGTGTGTGCTAACAGAATATCTCAAAGAAGTTGCAGCTAGCTCAAACATGGTATTCCATTTAGTTACTACTACCGCGAACATTTCAGTCAAAATCCATTAACCGGAAATGGAACTTTACTGAATGGGAACAATAGCGTTATGCTTTCCACTAAAGTACCACTTCAGTATAATGTATGGTTCTACAACCTATATAAGTAAGGTAAAGTAAGTAGTGTTTATTTTTTTCAGGCGGGCTTAATGCCCAACTACCAAAT
Organism: Triatoma infestans; assembly: GCA_011037195.1. Lineage (NCBI taxonomy): Eukaryota > Metazoa > Arthropoda > Insecta > Hemiptera > Reduviidae > Triatoma > Triatoma infestans. The sequence continues at coordinate 94,775 of JAAEAF010001570.1, read as the reverse complement.
TAGGTGTCTTGAACGGGGCGGAAGTACTTACTTTAATATTAACATTTTTTTAAACGAATATAAAATTTAGCGTCATACGCGAGACTCTAACTGGGGACCTCCCGGTTACAAATCCATGCTCATAGCCATTACACCAACACCCGTCCCCCCACCTATATAATATTAAACTACTAATCTACACAACTGTCTATATAATTCCACAAGCTATCTTAGTTTTGATACAGAGCACTCATCACAAGGCCTCTCATGTATAAAGTAATATACCTACCACTATTTTTATGGCCAGCCCAACTAAACATTGTAATGTTGCAATTTTAAAGAAAAATTCTCGATTAAATTGAATTAATTAGTGTAAGAGAAAGTCGTGTGAGTGTTTCACACCAGATTTTTATTTTAGTTCCTCCTTTGTTTTAATCTTTCTGGTCCAGTAATTAGTTGTTAATGACTCTATTAGTGGTTCTACTAATACCTCCTGGCAAGACCAAATTTAGTCTTTATTGCTAGTTTTATTTATGTTAATTTTTTTGTTCTTCTTTTGCTAATTATAATTTAGTTTCCTTGTAATTTGTATAAAATTAACATACACAAAAATCAAGGTGTTACCTTTTTAGCGGATAATCTGTTATGAATAAATTTTAATGAATTTTCTTCGTAATTAGTTTTAAATATTTTTTTTTATATTTTTTTGATTGGATATTAATTAATTACTACTTTAATAAGGTTATTATATCAAGGTAATAGTATTTTGTGGTTTAATTATTTATATATGTAGGAGTCGTTATCCGGCAAAGTTTCTTGCTTTGAGAGATCGCCTTCAGTCAAGGTAAAATAATGCCTAATTTTATCAGGTGGGCCTAACTTCCAACTACTGGCCAGGCGACGTAGTCAGATTAGCAAACATGTTTTACTGTATATTACTCATCATTATGTCTTACATCAATTACAATCCAAAGCCAAGACCGGCAATCGAACCCAGAATACTACAATACACCTCAGCTTTACGATCGTCATATGGTTTAGCCACCAGACAACTCAAATATGTTTAAAGATATAAACACTTGAAATTATTAGAAAAAAAATGCCCAAATACTTAGAAATTTTCGCAGCGAAGTTTCATGAATCAGCTGGTTACTTTTACAAATAAATTGACTGTATTGAACAAACTTAACTGAAATAGACGGAACAATAAAAATTAATAATTAATCATCGAATAACAATTCATTTTATTTTTTACTGACACCGAAAATATACAAAGTTGAAATATGAAACCATATTATTATTTTATTTTTTTTTTTTCCGGCGCATCAACTGCCATGGTCATTAGCGCCTCCACTCGTTTAAGCTTTCTCGTTCTATGGCCACTCGAGCTGGGATGGCACAGGTTAACCTGTGTGGCTTCCTCACACAACACCTTGCTCAGCAAGGCAGGGTAGAGCCACAGGTATTCGAGGATCGACCCACAATCCCCTCTTATATCATCGATCTAGTCGACGAGGGGGAGTGTGGGATTATTGTTTGTGCCATCCCTTATTTTATTAATAACTGGGGTCGACTCTAATGTAACAAAATTACTATTTATTCATTAATCACTATTTATTCATTACTATATATAATAAAGGTGTTTATTAAGAGTATTATTTACAAAATAATTAAATTGCTATCTTTAATTAACAATTAATTGTAATACACTAATATCGTGGAAGAGGCTATTTACTGTACAACTTGGATGTGCAGTACTTTAAACTAATGTTCCTGCACATCTTAAAATGATCAATTAAGTTTAACTTAAAGCTATGGGGTTGAAATACTTTTATAAATTTTCTTTTAACCCCTGATAAAAGAAAACCTACTCTAAGCATTCATGCTAACATTCTCGCCAATAAATACATTCAAACTACTAAAAGAAAAACATTCATCCTAATAAATACTTTCTCGCCAATAAATACATTCAGACCAATAAAATACATTCACGCTTATAAATACATTTTCGCAAATAAATACATTCATGCTAATGATTCATTCATACTATTCATTCACACAAGGGGAAAGTACTCGATATTCCTTTCCCCTTTATAATAAATAAACTAACCTAATTGGGTGAAGTACTCGATATTCCTTCACCCAGATTCACCTAATCTAAGTACTAACCTAAATTTTATTATATACATTTATAGATCTTAAATAAGTAAATAGCCTCCTTGTGTAAGGAGAACCCTCTTGTAAAATAGCGCGCTTGTCATATGGCAGGCCTGCTCCTTCCCTTTGTGTATGCAGAGCCTGACATCCTACCAACACATGTGCCACCGTTAGCCTTTCTCGGCATCGAGGGCACCTCGGTCTTCTTTCACCAATAAGGAGGTGCCCATGTGTTACACGTGTGTGACCAATCCTTAGCTCGTAAGTATAACTGATTCATGCCGCGGGAAGTTCTCGACTGTAGCATTTCGCACACATGGCTTAATTTCTTTCAATTTTTCATTTGTCCTGTCCCACTGACTTCGCCATTTTTATTTATAAGATTTTTCATGAAAATTTGTAAGTCAGTGGGACGCACAGGTGTGACAACTTCAGTATAACTAGAGGCAGATCGTTTGGCCGCCTCGTCCGCCTTTTCGTTACCGGACACACCAATGTGGCCCGGCACCCAGGCGAACGTCACCCTTTGACCATGTGCGCTTAGTTGAAACAGCAAATTGTATAACTTTATGACCATTGGGTCTGTCGAAAATTTATCCCGGAGAGCCATTAATACGCTTAATGAGTCCGCCAATATTAGTGACTTATTATATCTTTTTTCTTTGATCAAGTTTATGGCCTGGCAAATTGCGAACATCTCTGCTGTGTACACGGTTGCATACTGAGGGAGTGTCCAACTGAGGGTAACTCCCTCCGTGTACACGGCGCTACCCACGCCGTCGCCTATCTTCGACCCATCTGTAAAGATAGGTCGGAAATCGTTATAGAAGTTTAATAGTTGTAACAAGTTTTGTCTATAGACGACGGATGGTGTTTCTTCTTTTTTGTATATTGCCAGGTCCATGCGAACGCTTGCGGAAGGTAATAACCAGGGAGGTGACAGAGCAAAGCCCCAACCCTCCACTGGCCCAAACTCAATTCCTTCCGCTTCTAACATTTCTAGAGCTCGGACCCCGAGAGGTCGCGTCCGCGTACATTGATGGCGGAATTCTTGTTCATGTGGACTCTCAAATATGGTGTGAAATAACGGATGAAACCGCTTTCCCCATATTCCGGCAATGTAGGTCAGGGTAAGCTGTTCTCTTCTAAGCTGAGGTGGTAGCATCCCCGACTCTACGTAGAGGCTCTGTAAAGGACTGGTTCGGAAGGCGCCTGTGAATAACCTAATGCCTTCATTGTAAATTCTATCTAATAACTTCAGGCGTGACTTGCGCGCTGAGCTATATATTGGCGCTCCATATTCCAGTTTGGAGCGAGTAAGTGCGATAAAGATACGCTTTAAGATCTCCCGCTCCGCGGCCCATTTATAGCTGCCAAGAAATTTTAAAATATCGAGGGTTCTCCTTGCTTTCTTACATATATAGTCTATATGATCCTGCCAGGTTAACTTAGTATCGAATATGAGGCCCAGGAATCGGATGCTTTCCTTATATTGAATTGGCGTGCCATCTAGAAACAAACAGGGGGGCTATGCTCATGCCTCAACCGGCAAAAATGTAGGCACACCGTCTTTGTCCTAGAGAATGTAAATCCGTTCCTAGAAGCCTCATAAGCCACTCTGTCTATTGCCTATTGTAAGGTTTCTTTGACCTCGCAGAGATCAGCCCCTGATAAATAAAGTGCGAGGTCATCAACATATAAAGATACTTGGAGAGGGTCACCTACAACTTCGGCTAGACAATTAACCGCCATCGTGAATAATGTGCCACTCAGTACCGACCCTTGAGGTATTCCATTCTCAAGAAAATGTGGGTCCGAAAGTACCGACCCCAGTCGCACTCGGAACCTGCGTGACTCTAAAAAGCCACGGAGGAACCTCGGCAGTTTCCCTCTCAACCCCCATTCGTGACACTTCCGCAAAATCGCATATTTCCACGTGGTATCGTAAGCCTTCTCAAGATCGAAGAACACGGCCAGCACATGCTCTCTACGCATAAATGCGTTTTGCACATAGACCTCGAGACGGCTCATCTGATCCAACGTGGAACGATATCTGCGGAATCCCGCTTGATGCTGGCTGTAAAATCCTCTTGTTTCTAGTATATATATTAATCTATAATTGATTATAGATTCGAGGACCTTACTCAAGCAGGTGGTCAACGAAATAGGTCTGTAACTAGAGGGATCACTAGGGTCTTTCCCTTCTTTGGGGATCGGTACAATCACTGCTTCCCGCCAACCATCAGGGTATTGACCGGTCTCCCATATGCTGTTGTACAACCTAAGAAGGCTTTCCTTTCCAATTGCGTTCATATTTTTAATCATGGCATATGGGATTCCATCAATGATTTCTCCCACTCCTGGAGAAGTATCTTTACATGTCTTTAAAACGTTTTCTAGTTCTTGGATGGTCAGCGGTTCATTATAAGCTTCATTGATGGCGGTTTCAAAGTCGAGTAGCTGTCTCTCCGCGTCACGTTTTCGCCGGAGGAATTCGGCTGAGTAACCTTGTGTACTGGAAACTTGAGAAAAGTGTCTGGCGAAGGCCTCAGCCACGTTTCTCGGCTCAGTGACGACGACATCGTTAATTTTTAAGGCTGGTATCGACGGGATTTTGCGCCCACCAGAGAGGGATCTTATCTTATCCCACACCTCCTTTAATGTCGTAGATGTAGAAATCTTTGACACATAGGAGGTGAGGGTCACCTTTTTTGCTTCTTTGATTATAAGCCTCTCCCTGGCTCTAAGTCTTTTAAATTTTATTAAGTTCTCCTCCGTCGGATACCTTTTAAATTTATTCATGGCCCGCTTTTTTGCCGCATTGGCTGCTTTGCACTTCCGGAGTCCACCAGGGGACGGGTTGTCTTGCGATTTTCCCGCCAACCCTAGGTATGGTACTGCCGGCCGCATGCATCAACGCCTTTGTGAATATACTTGCATCTTGGGTGGCATTCCCTGTAGGGATGGGTGTCACCACTTTGGCGGCATAAGCAGGCCAATTTGCCCTTTTGATGTCGTATCTCCAAGGTATGATATAATCTGACCTGGAGATGGAGGTCGATACTAAGATTGGAAAATGATCACTATGGTATAGTTCATCTAGTGTGGTCCATTCAAAGCGAACTGCAACGGTGGGTGATGCCATACTCAGGTCAATTGCACTGAAGTCACCCGAATGTGCATTAAAATGTGTTGCTTCACCACTGTTGAGGAGGGTCATATTAGCGTTGTCTATAATCTCCTCAAGAGTTCTGCCTCGAGCATCAGTTCTAACTGACCCCCACCAGGTGTTGTGACTGTTGAAGTCTCCCATCAACAACACCGGAGCAGGGAGCTGCGAGAGCAGATTCTCCAGATCACCCCTCCGCCAGAAGATATCCGGCAGGTATATACTGACTAACGTGATCTGCAGTGGTGTGGCTAGGCGCACGGCAACAGCTTGTAGGTTAGTTTCCAGGGTTAGCCGTCTGCTGGAGATATTATCCCGTACACAGACGGCCACACCACCATGCGCCCTCCCACCTGGGCAGGTTGTACCTCTTTGCTATATACGATATACCCGGGGATTCTCAAAAATTGCCCTGGACGAATCTTTGTTTCCTGGAGGCACAACCCAAAAGGACGTTGTTCCGCCACCATTCGGCGTAGTCCTTCTATATTACTCGTATAGCCCCGCATGTTCCATTGAAGAATGGACTCACACATATATATATTTGAAGATAGTACCTGGCAGAATCTTTCTAATACCTAACGAAAGCATATTTACAAGAGTTATTATATTATTTTTGACTTTACTAAAAGTGTTACATGTATTAATAATAATTACATAATTTATGAGATATGGATGCTGAATCATATTAATCATCTGTTTAATCAGTGGCACAATTTTTCCTGGGTTTGCCCTTGGGCCAACCCTTCTTTCTTCGCCTAGGAGGTTGGTCTGATGTATTCCCTCCCTCCGATTCTGAGGCTTCAATGTCCGTCCCCATTTGCAGCCATTGCTGTTTTGGAGAGCGGACACTGTCGCCGGAGGACGTTTGAAGACCTTTTGCAATTTTCACCCTTCTCCTTATTGGGAAGGGTGATGGCAATAAAAATGTAGCTTCTTTCCTCCTAGGAGAGCGTTTTGGTGGGCTCACCACCTTCCACTCCCCTTCGGAGGGGGCCATTTGTTTAGGTGGGGTTAATCCCACCATTGTGCCACACCCACTGGTTGTGGGAGTGGTTGTTGGTAGCCTGTCGGCTACCAGAACCCCCAAAGGGGGATGTTGTTTTGGTGGTGGGATTTCTCCCACCTTTATAGCAGTTCCCCTTATGGCAGGGGAGAAACTGGGTGGCGGGATTTCTCCCACCTCAACAATGGTTCCCCTTAAAGCGGGGGAAGAACCTTTAATTGTTTGCCCTTGAATCTGGGCAGGAGCTAAAAATCGTGCCACTGAAGTGGGTGCCCTCAATTTCTCAGCAAAGGTAACTTCTTTGGAAACGTAGGATTTACTTTCAACAATTGCCTTAGCCTCATGGTAGGGCAATTGTTGTAGTGTCTTGATTTTTTGTATTTCTTTTTCCTTCACTAGAGTCGGGCACCCCGAGGATCTGGCAGTATGGTCTCCGCCACAGTTTACACATATTATTGGCGGTGTACACTCTCCTTCATGCTTGAGTTTCCCGCATATGCAAACCGCATCAGTAGCTTTACATCTTATAGATGTGTGTCCGAACTTTTGACAATTAAAACACCTCATTGGTGAAGGGATGTAGGGACGCACTTTAAGCTTGTAGAAGGCTGCATCTATCGTCTGTGGCGGTTTCGGACGATCGAAGGTGAGGACAAGAGAAGCGGTATCCACTAGGGACCCGTCCTGTCTTCTCTTTATCCTCCTCACCTCTATTACCCCTTGCTCTGCCAGACCCTCTTTTATGTCCTCAATTGAGCTGTTTAAAAAGTCCCGACAAGTAATCACACCCTGTGAGCTGTTTAACCTCTTGTGGGGACTTGTCTCCAATTCAGCATCCATATATTTTTGCAAACTCAAGATGGCTTTAGCTTGTATACGATTCTCAGCTTCTATGCAAATAGAGCCGTCATTGAGTTTTCTAACAGTTCTCGTTTTCCCTATAATACTCTTAATAAACTTATGCAGTTCGAACGAACATTCATTTGAGAATGTTCCTTCTTTTTTCCTAACTATAAAAAATCGACCCCAATTATCTTCATCTAAATCAATAAATTTTATACTTACCTCACTTGTCTTCCTGTGGCCTCCTTGGCTTTCTTCCTCGGCGGAGAAGAAGGGTTGTAGGGTTGCAGCGTAAACTGCATCCCAGAAGAAAGTTTTCCGTTGTCGTTGTCAGTGTCCATGCCAGGTCTGAAGCCAGTTAGATTCGATTGGTTAGAGGGAATGGGAGACTGGAGGGTGGTGGAAGTAGAGGGGATGGTGACAGGAACATTTTGGGTTGGAGTGGGAAGAAGAGGATTAGTTGGTGTAGGGAAAGGACTGGAGAGAGGAAATTGGGAAATAGAAATTGGTGGGCTGGGCCCAGAAAAATTATGATTATCCATATCAATCATAAAAGTTCATCGAGATCCGTGGTCCCGCCTCCTCGGACGATCAAATGCACCCGGTTACTATCCGGGTAGACCATCGCACCTCGATATAGTCAGGTGCCGCGGAAGACAGCGTTCCAATACCGAAGCATCGACCCGTGCCCCCGCGGCCCCCCTCCTAACCCTAGGAACCCGCCTGGGGCGGAATTCCCTAGCCTTCCTGGGGTCGGGCTATCCCCCAGGTAGAGCTCTCGGGTGAAGCCGAGGCCAAAGACATGAGTTGGGATCGGACGCCCGCAGGTCGTCGTCTCCCTCAATGCCCAGGATCCCCTTTTCCACCCTAGCCCCAAAGCCTCGTGCCGGCAAGCACGAGGGAGAGATATTTATACTCCGAGCTCTCAACGAGTGCGTGTCCTTGTTCATGCAGTGTGTGTGGTCGTCTGTAAAATGTCAAGTGTTCAGGTGTGAGTGAGTGTGTGTGGTGGGGAGCTCAAGTTTACCTGTGGGTGCGCTGTACCCAAGTATCTGCAGGTCCTATGTGTAGTGTGTAGTGTCAAGTATGAGTGTCAGTATGAGTGTATATTGTAGTGTTGTTAGGCTGGGAACCCGCAGGGACGCCTAGATCCCTGAAGAAGTGGCTAGTCCACTTCCCCCTACGGGACATATTATTATTATTATAGTTCGGGTGCCTAATGGCGCGGGACCTAAGCCTATGTGGCTCTTATCCCCCCGATACCCCCCGTAACCCCTTAATTAATCTCCCCCGGTAACTTGCCGGTTAATCTGCAATATCCCAAGATTTCCCTAAACTCCAGCTCGCGCAGACAATCCTGCGAGAGTGATGACCTCCCAAAAACACGAAACCTAGTTCCAGCGAAACGGGGACACTGACAAAGGTAGTGGTACACCGTTTCCCTGACTCCGTCATCACAGTTCTGACAAATGGGACTAGACGTCCTCCCTATATTAAACAAGTGGCTGGACACCCAAGTGTGTCCAGTCACTATCCCTATCAGGGTCCTCAGATCCGTCCTACTAAGGGACAGGAGATACTCCGAAGTTCCCTGCCTACTTGTCTTTATAAATCTTTTGGCTTGGAGGCACCCCTGCGTGTCCCCCCAGCGTTTCTCCAAAACTTTCGTCTCCCAAAGTCTAATCTGTTTGTCACGAAACGTCTTTGTGACAGCCAGGGCTGGTTCAGGACCGCAAAATGGTTGAGATGATCCCTCCCTAGCCAACTGGTCTGCCCTCTCATTCCCCTCTATTCCCGCGTGTCCGGGTATCCAATAGAGGCGCACCGTACCCCTCCGAGCTAAAGCATTGAGCTTCCTCCGACATTCTCCCACTAATTTCGAACTCCACCAAGGCTTACTCAAAGCCCTTAGTGCGGCCTGGCTATCCGAGAAAATCCGCACTTCCTTGAACTCTCCCTGCCACTCCCCCACCAGGTGGCAGCATTCAATAATGCCCACCACCTCTGCCTGAAAGACCGTGGCCAACCCACCCAAGGCCACCGAACTCCCTCTATCCAACTCCTGAAACCATGCTCCCGCCCCCGACAGGCCAGTGCCCTCCTGCCTAGAGCCATCTGAATAGCAGCGAATAATACCGCTGCCCGACTCCGTTGGCCTCGTGAGGTTATCATCCCCTATACTACTAATGGTAATCTCATAGTCTCTCTCAAATCCCCATTTCTTGCTCGTCTCATCAAGTTTGGATAGCAGAAATCGGTTCACTCGCCAAATTTCGTCCTCGATCCTAGTGTGATCCCCGCGAAAGGTTCTCACCCATTCTCCCTTGCACCTCTATGAAACCATAAAAGGGACCTAAATAAAATATTTGACTGACAAATTTTATAGTTAGTAGTTCGTAGAAATCTGTCGAAAACTGAAAAAACTGTTCAGTAAAAGCGCACTTCTGGTTAACTAATTTTCTTGAAAGTCGGAATTTATGCCATCTATTTATTTCTAATTAATTTTGTTTGGATGATAGTATTGTATAATCAACTATGATAGCGCTTTAGAGAAAAACATAACCCACCCCTCCTCCAAAAACCCCCTTAAATGACTTTACCAGGAGAAATGTTACAAATAAAAGTTGTAGCTCTTTATATGTGTAGTTCACACGCCTTGTTTAAAGAAAATCGTTTGAAGCTGTATTTGAGAAAATACCAGAAAACTGAAAAATACATTTCAGTAAAAACGCACTTCCGGTCATCCGATTTTTTTCTAACTTGCAATTTCAAGAACACATTTGATTGTGATTATACTATTTAGATGACAGAATTGTATAATAAACTAAAATAGCACTTCAGAGGAAAACCTAATCCCACCCCTCCCCCAAAGTGTCCTTAAATGAATTTTCCCACAGATATGTTCCAAATAAAAGTTGTAGATTTTTGTATGAGTAGTTGATATAACAAAGTTTAAAGAAAATCGTTGGACCCATTTTTGAGAAAATCGCAAGAAAGTAAAAAACCATTCAGTAAAGTGATACTTCTGGTTGAGTAATTTTGACAGATAACCTACTGTCGCATCCCATGGTGTTACCTAAACGGTATATCAAATTTGAACTTTCTACGATATTTCGTTTTTGCTGTTCACATACACATACTCACACACACACACACACACACACACACACACACACACACACAGGCCATTCGCTAGAAATGTCCCTCAGGGGACCTCAAAACGTTACTTCCGGTGAAATCTCGATATCGAAAATTTGACATGATTACAATACTTCCTCTTACTAGCAGTAAGTGAAGGTAAAATTAATTGGTATAGGAAATTTTTAGAAAAATCTTTAGAACTTTTGAAAAAATTATATCAGTTTAGTAAAGTCGCATTTTCGGTTGATGAATTTTTAATTGAAAAAGTTTCTTGTCAAATGCGATGTTATGCTGATATCTAGATGTTATATCAGAGTTTGAGGTACTGTGATTTTTTTTTATTTTGGAAATATTTTATTCACAAAAACACGCACACACAATTATTTTATCTAATCCGTAAAAAGCATGTATTTCCAGTAAAAATTCAGTTTCGAAATCTTGTCACGATCGCAATACTACCACAGTAAGAGAAAGTAAATAAACAGCCAATATGATGCTGTTAAAATGAATATAACATAGAACACTGTGTCTTAACAAATTTTCAGTAAGCTCAACTCCTACACAAGCTTTTAAAGTTATATTTAGAGTTGTCAACTTTAATTTTTTTTCTTTTAAAACTTAATATCATGTAATCTCTAGTTTATTATTTAATTAAGTTTATGATAACATTAATTCTAGTTTCTAGTTTCTTCTATTTCTAGTTTAGGTTGTCATCTAATGAGTGTATATATTAATTTTATACATTGTAGAAACATCTGGATAAAATTGTATTTCGTGAAAACTAGTTTTAATTGGAAAACTTATATTTCCAATTCCAAATAACTTTTTCTGGAATCAGTTCAATTTATTCTCTAGTTTATTTCGTAATTGTGTGTTTGTTCGTAGTTTCTACTTCACACTATTTCGAAAAATAAATGTTAGCGAATAGAGGCACTGTATGTGTATGGAGTGTGGTTTAAAGAATGTGATAATTACTGGCAAATTTAATAATTTCCATCTTTAGAGAAATTTGCCGGCTGGAAAAATGCAATACTTTGGATGAAAGCATACATAACAGATATTTTCAGTGCCCAAGAAACCTCGTGCTCAATTTAGTACAAGAATTGTGGCAAATTTAGTGGCAGATGGCGCCCAAGTACCTAATGAAAACCAACCAATATTTTACATAGATTAAATTTAATTTTTGATTAATCTTTTTATTTAATATCTATAGAATTTAACTAACGGTCATTTACAAAAACAGTACTATAAGGTGTTAATTTATGAATGGAATCGCTATTGGCATTGTCAGGTATTATTCTGAGATGTTATTTATCTAGATGGGAATGTAGACAGGTCTATTATGGGAGGTAGAGACGTTCACAGGGCGTTGCCCAACCTTTAAATGTTCACGGGCGTTACCTTTTGTTTTTTTATTTCTTACATTCGCTTATGTTTTCAAACTTGTCTTGTTTCCATCACAAATATTACTCAAGTTTTTTTTTTCTTTTTCTTACTCAATAAGAGGAAGTATTGCGATTGTGGAGTTTCGAAATTGAATTTTCACCGGAAATACATGTTTTGGGGTCCCCTGAATACGAAAAATGGTTTTAGCGAATGTTATGTATAATATGTGTATGTGTGTGTGTTTTTAACAGATTATCTCAAAAACGAAAAGTCGCAAGAAGCTCAAACCAAACTTGGTATTCTGTTTAGGTACTACCACCGCATTAGACACAAAGATCTCGGACAAAAACCATAAACCGGAAGTGCCACTTTACTGAATGGTGTTTTTTGGTTTTCGAGATTTTCTTATGATTTTCTTTAAACTTCGTACACTACCATCTACACACATAAATATCTGTCACTTTTATTTGAAACATTTTCCTGGAAAAATTGATTTTTTGAGGGTTCTGGGGAAACGTTATGCTACCCCTCAACAGAGGGAAAGACAAATCAGCTTCTCCTAAGAAGCCTCGCCCAAAGCAATCTACCGGTCTGGTACCATATCTTAAGATATCCTTATTCTTCAGCTCCTACAATCATTACCATGTGAGTGTTGTCCTCCTAAATATGCGGAATATGTACTAGTAAAACAGGGATACTGATCTAGGTATGGTACAACGTTTCTCTGACTCCACCAGCACGACTCTGAAGCAGGGCTAAACATCCTGCCTATTTTGTGTAAATACCTAGGTATGTCCTAGTCAGTACACCTACCAGACTCTCAACTGTACCCTATCATTTAGCCTGGACCTTTGTCTCCTCCAGCGCTTCTCCCATCCTTTTTCTTCCATGTTTTTCTTCTCTGCCACAAAATTAGTAAATATTCTAAGTTCGCTGAAAACTGTTGGAACCATTTCCAAGAAGAATCGCGAAAAATTACGGTAAAATTGAAAATACCATTGATTACTGTGATATTTTCGAGTTTACGAATCTGTAAACATATCTTCATTTCGGGGCCCCGGGAGTTACTCAAACGAAATACAAAAGTATAGACTATTCCCTAAAATTAAATTCGGTGGGTGGGGGAAGCTCACATTTGAAAATTTGCAACAATCGCTTACTTTCGAATACTTTCTCTTACAACAGCGGCAAGTGTAAACGTTAACCTCAGTTACAAGTATCAGCTCTAGAAGTCTATTCAACACTTAAAATTAAACATACTTTGCCAAATAGCCTAGAGAGAGAGAGAGAGAGAGAGAGAGAGCGAGAGAGATGAATTGAACATTACTGTACGATGACCCCGGTCACAAGAGAATAATTATAACCATATGATTACCTTCTCACAAACATTACTAGATATATTAATACAAACATTGGCCAATAGAGATTTGTTGCAGCACTGCTTTAAATCACTGTTTAACGAGGTGACCACTTGGATCGTGCACATCCCAACTATTATTATAGAGGAAGCTAAAAACCATTTACGATCTTCAAAAAAAAAAAGAGAAATATGTTGGCATCATGCCAAAAACTAGAATCATTATCTCTATAAAACACATTCCACTTCATTTTTACACATCTCTTCTCTAGTTTTTTTTGTTTTGTTTTGTTTATATATATATACATAAAAGTGTCAGTGTTGAAAGCAACAAGTTTTATACATCTATAAATAACATTTTGGGTTTTGTATTTGTTCGTCGATTGTTAGAATCGATTTTAGATAGATAAGATTAGATCAATTTTATCTTTTTCTACCATTTGAATAGAGGGAGATTATAATATAAAAAAATTAATGCTGTTGAGAATGCTAATTTACTTTACTTCTTACGTAACACAAAAAGTGAAAAATGAAATGAATTTTCCTTAACCTAGTAAATTTTCAATGATTTACACTAACATAAATAGATACAGGTTGTGGATGTAAGTTGGTTAACACCAGGCAGGCAGTCACGTGAATCTAGTTACTTGTACTTGTACTCCACAAGGCAGCATTAGTATCCCTGAACGAACCCTAATAACACTTTAAATTCTTCAGAATTCCTGAAATCAAAATCGTTCCCGGAAAAATGTTTCGAATGAAAGTGATACGTGGAGTTTAAAGAAAATCTTTGACAAAATTTTAAAATAAAGCCTAAAATCTATTGTGTAGAGTTGCATTTCCGGTTAACCGATTTTCTTCAACTTTGGAATTCTATCAATACTTCTAATGAAACTTCATTATTATATAGTTGATGATAGTTTATAGGAAAGCTCAATGATGCTGCTCCCCCCGTAGTACCCCTTAAAAATCAATTTCACTGGAAAAATGATACAAATAAAAGTGATAGGCATTTATCTGTGTAGACAGTATACCAAGTTTCAAGAAACTCGTTAGAGTTAATTTCGAGAAATCTTGAGAAAGAAAGGCCGGTTGAAGTTCCAGATGTTTTGACTGTAACTTATTGCTTTCGTGATACCTACGCGGAACACCAACAAGTTGGAGCATCCTGCATTTATTTGTATTGGTTTATTTTGTTACACGGCACACAAACAAAAACCATATGTATATTTACAATGTTCAATAATTTTTTCCCCTGCGGGGATCTTGAAACATGTAGTTCCGGTGAAAACGTAATGTCAAGAAAATTTGTCATGTTGGCAACACTTCACTTTATAGCAGTAAGAGAAAGTAAAAATCCAATGTGAAACACTCGCACGTCTTTCTCTTGCTGCATTCTCAACTTTTCTTTTAAAGAAATTTGTCGATCACATTCTGTGAGCTCACTGAGAAAAATTGACTGAGAAATTGTTTTACACCAGATTTGTTCTAGAATGTCCTAAAAGACTGGAAGAGCTTTCTTCCTTGAAGGATGTACTTTTAGTCTGGGTACCAGGTCATATGGTCATTTTTGGTAATGAGGAAGTGGACGGTTTGCCAATTAGGTGCCTCTCTTCCTTTCATTGGTCCCGAGCTTGCTGTTAGTGTTTCTTCAGACAAATGTCTGTCAAGCTTCCAGTCATGAATAGTTTCATGGATAGCATTCATCCCTATGGATGAGCTCAGTGGCTTGTCGGCAGTTTAAGATGCTCATTGATGGTCTGGATAGGGCTGTTAGTGAATTGATGCTTTGTCTTTCACGACGGAGCTCTCTGAAGCATCTGGTAGGATCCCTTACTGGATATTGTGGTGTGGTTTAAGGAGCCACCTCTATGTAATGGGGCTCATGCCAGACCCCTTTTGTAGAGTTGTGAGATAGAGGAGGAAACATCCATCTATCTTATGACAGATTGTTTTTGGGTTGTGATGAAATTAGGTTCAGAATCTTTGGTCGGAACAGGATGTATGTGGAAGAGCCAACGCTATTTCTCTTTAAGCTTATGGTCCGATTTGATCGGACTGTGGTGAATCTTAGATGGGTTAACCCAGGTCTGGATATTTGTTCTTTTTGTTGTTACATACATGGGCCTAATGGGGCTTTGGATAGCGTAGGGTTCGGTCCTTCCCTATAGAATAATAATATACTCCATATTTGTATAACCAGAATGTCGGGTAAACTTGGAATGCTTTGATATTTTTCTGTTAACTTTAGTGAAGCATTCTAGTAAAAGGTACATCCCCCAAAGATGTACACTTGCCTCACGTTTATTATTTCTGTCTCCGTGAAAGTTAATGGATATATAGTTAAAAATAGTTCATGCACATAAAGATCGTATATACTTGTTGACCGGATATACATAAACACAAATAGATAATATTTATGTATTTATATATCTAAATATGTCAGTAATTATAGTTTATCATGGCGTCACGTTTTGTAGTCTAGGTACAATACTGATTAGACTTACTTTCTTTTCACTTTCGTTGTTTGATTTTTCTATATCGAATCAGCTGTTTCAGTAAATAATTTTTAATAGCTGATTTCTTGTGGCCTTATTGATAATTGTAACGTATATTTACAGTTTTTTTATTTTCCACTCACTCTTTCTCACTCCATATATATATATTAGCAGATCCAGCAACTATAGTGAAACAATATACTATGATGTACACGTGTATTGCTGTTATTATAAAATAGTGACGTCAGGTCATTGTGTCATCTAATTGCCACCTAGATGACACGTGGCCTGCATTGTTTGGTTTATTTTGTTTATTGTTTACATTGGGCATATTTTATAGTTTCATGTTTCAATATAAATGTTTGTTTCGATTCGACAGTTTCAATTTATGTTATTTAAATTTTAATGTGTTCTAATAGATCAATTACCAATAAAACGATATATTTTATTATTTTTTTTCTCTTAGACACCGTAAGAAGTGGAAATTATCTATAGCGCAAAAGTCCGGGCCAGACGACGATATATTGTGGCGGCGATATATTGTGGCACGCCGCAGGAATGAAATGTTGAGATCTAAAATTTCTAATCGAAATTGAATTTAGTTCGGATGTACATGTTTTAAGGTTTTACTCTAAGTATGTAAAAAATGTTATTAGCGAATGGTCTTTGTGTGTGTGTGTGTGTGTGTGTGTGTGTGTGTGTGGATCTCTGTGTGTGTGTGTGTATCTGGTGTTGTGTTTATTGGATTATTTTTTTCTTTAGTTATTAACAAGAAACGTTTCGATCAATCCATCAACCAGAAAAAGCGACCATTGAATTTCTGTTGTTTTTTTTCACCATATTCTTGTAGACTGCTTCAAAGACGAACTGCCAATTCAGTATTATAAGAACGCTGTCGATGAACAACAAAGTATTCAAATTGAGGTAATTCCATGTGTAGCAAGAATCAACAGAAATAATATGCGCTTTCCTAATCAAGTAAACGTTCAGTAAAAATTGCTAGTTTGAAGACAATTTGTACTTGGATTCTGATTAAGTAAGAGAAAAATCACAACTTGTAGTGGGAAATCCCCCGCCCCCCGCCACTAAGTCCATAATTACCATCACCATGTCAAATATTTTTCCAATGTAAACAAAATTTACGATAATTTAATCGATTACCAATATCCCCTGCGCTGGATCTTCTGCGACAGATGGATGTAGCAAATTTCCGTTTGCTGACTTCTTAGTATGAATGTTCTAAAGAATTACAGAATGGGTTACATATCTTTCTAAATATAAACAAACACTGTGCCATATAAAATTGTTTTTAGACCAATGTCAATTTATTAAACAATTAAAATTCTATTATTGATTAAGAACCTCCACTAAAATTATATGAATTGTAATAAACTTTCAACTTAATTACCACCAGACATATTATTATGTAATTTATTACTTAACGACACCGAGTCAAGTAAAATAAAGTATTATAAATGAGTTATACAGTTACGATTTTTTGCTTTTATCTTTGTAAATAAACATATTTACTTGTTACATAAATATTGTATGTATGTATAAAATATATATATATATATATATAGAAAAATATATAGAAATATATTATTAATATATATATATATTATATATTATATATAATACATATCATATATTCTATATATTATATATAGAAAAATAAGGTAATGTCTATTACAAATAACAGAAATCTTACTGATTTATTGGCTGAATAAAAATATGATGTGAAACATTCACACGACCACTTCCTGTTACTGCACCCGATTCACATAGAAAATTGTCAGTTTGTCTTTAAACCATCAATTTTACGCATTTGTCCCAAGATAAATGTAGAGGTGGTGGGGATATACGTAACTACTGCAATAACGTCATAGATTCCTCAGATCTCTCTCAAATCGATTCTTTCCGGAAACATGTTTCAAATAAAAGTGATCTTTTTTTTCTGTACATTTAGCATTCCAAGTTTCCGGAAAATCATTGAAGCCGTTTTCATGAAAATTCTAAAAATCTCAAAAACCTATTTCTGCAAAATTGCACTTTCAGTTAAACAATTTTTCAAAAATTTTGATTTCAGCAATCCCGTTATTTTTCCTTAATATTATTTACGTGGCAAAACCATACATTGTACTCAGTTGGTACTTTAGACGAAAGTTTATGGCTGCTCCTCCGGAACCAACCGCGAAAAATGTGTCAAAAAAAAAGAAGAGACATTCATGAATGTAGCTTGTACGCGAAGATTAAAGAAAATCATTGGAATTATTTCCTAGAAAATTGCGAAAAACTAAAAAAAAACAATCTTTAGATAAAGTCGCACTTCCGGTTGGTAGAGTTTGATTGTTAGGTGCGCTGGAATATCAACTTTAAGCTTCTTGCGATTTTTCGTTTTCAAGATCTTTTGTTCGCATACTTCTACACACCTGTCTACCATTCGCTTTCGCACGCAAACAACTCCAAAACATTAATGAGAAAGTAAACACATCGAGTGGGAAGTATTCACACGATTTCCCCTGACTGCAATTGAGAAAATTTTCTTATAAATTGGAGTTTATACTGAATGTTACTTCGCTTCAATACTCTACTTTAGTGATGCAACCAAATGTTATTCGCTTATTATGTAAGCCTAACTCGCCCTTGCCATAAAATAAAGTTCCTCGTCAAATTATTTCAAATTCAAGTTTTAGATCTTTAAATTTATGGTTGTTTAGGGAATCGTTATAGTAGTTTTCGAAATAATTAAAAAATTAACCTATTCTGTAACCGATTCTCTTCAAATTCGGAATACTACCAATACTTCGAATGTAAATATTCATATTATGTAGGTAGTAGAACCAACGCATTTTCCTGATAAGACACTTTAGAGGAAAGCTCAACGCTACTATTCCCCCAGAACGCAAAAAAAACAAAATCAATAAATTTCCCCCACTTATAGTACACGAAGTTTAAAGAAAATCGCGTTGAAACTATTTTCAAGAATCCTGAAAAACTGAAAAAAAAAATTGCACTTCCAGTTGATGATTTTGGCTGGAAATTTTCAAGTCAGATGCAAGATAGTGTACCAAGCAACTAAACAGTATACCAAGTATCCCGGCGATTTTTCTTTTTTGGGATATTTTATTTGCAAACACACACACACACACACACACAGAACATTCGCTAAAAACATTTTTTTCGTTACTCAGGCGACCACAGAACATGTATTTCCTGCGAAAACAAAATTTCGCAAATTTGATACCATCGTAATGCTTCCTCTTAGCAGGAATTCTAAGTTATAATAGCATTCTAAATTATATTATGTCAGATTGTTAACTAAAATTTCACCTTTGTAAGTTCTTAGAAATCTCTCTTTCTGTGGCTCCAAAAACGTCGAAGTTTATGGCTGAATATTTAGAGCAAATGAATATGGAAAGTAAATGTTGATGAACGTATGCCAGGTTGTTATTTTCATGCTTAGTTAGAGGAACATGTAACATATACTTTTATGTGCTGTTTAAGAGCAGGATTATCTGTTAATAAAATGAGAAACTTTAGCAAGAACTATGTTTTGAATTTTTAAAAATAATAAATTATACGCGAATAAATTTTAAATGATAATAATTTTTTTCAGAAAGTTCTTCATATATTCGTCAGAATGTTGTTAAGGAAACATGAAAAATTTACCATCGATTTTTTTTACGAAAGGGAGGAACAGAAATAAATAACGTACTTTTAGTTTCTCTTAGTTTATGGTAAGAGGAATTGTGGTGTTGGGAAAGTGAACAATTGGAGTTTTCAACGGAAATATATGTTTCGCGGTCCCCTGAGTAATGAAAAAAAGTGTATTAAAGAAATGGCTTTGTTCGTATGTGTTAATATCTGCATAACTCAGAAAAAAAAATTGCACTAAGTTTGTACTTGATAAATCATTTAGGTGCTACTATCAGAGGATCCGGAAAATAAAGTTTTGGCCCAAAAGAAAATGTTCAGCCGGAAGTGCGACTTTACTGAATGGATTTCTATTTCATTGTTTCAATTCCCCCCCCCCCCCAACGACTCTAATGATTTCCTTAAAACATGAAGCAAATCGGTCCTTCTCTAAATATTTCTTTTTATGTAGTGCAGTTTCAATGTTGAAAACTCACATAAGATCACAATGCAGCCTTCAAGTGTAGCCAATATTATAGTTAACGATCGTTATTTTAAATAATCCAAGTAAATTAAGTTGCCTAGTAAATTCTGGTTGCTACAGATAGCGCCAGTTGTACATGTATTCCCGGAATTGTGGTCAAACTAAACCACAAAGGGTTCGCTAGTATTGAACAGAATGGTCTCCCAGACGAGCTTGGACAGTCCAAAACAAAATTTTAAACTGAATAAAGAAAAAAACCTGAATTAAAGAAAGACCAGCAGTTAGCAACAATCAAAAATCAACTTTTTTTTCCATTTATTTATTTTTTAATAAGTATGAATAACGCACGGGCAGACAGACAAACTTAATGTTACGTAATTATTAATCGGACTGGTCCCCATAATTATTGTGATGGCTGTACGTATTTATATGCTATAAATTTTTATTAAAGCTAACAAAGATTGACACAGGAATCTAAACCCCCCATACCATTAAGCAGTATAATAAATTAGTGCAGCTCCCATTCCCTCAAAAAGATAAACTTGATTTTCCTAGCTTCTTGTTTGCTTCGTTACGCTTTAAAAAAAAAAAAAAAACAAAACTTGTAGATTATATATAAAAATAAAATAAAATAAAACTTCTGATGTGACACATACACAATTTTCACTCACTGCGGTTTTCAACTGTGATTGACAGATTTACTTAAAAGTTAGAATCTTTACTAAATGTTGTTTTTTTTTTTTTTTTTGCTTTAAGTTACATAAAGTGATTGTTTTTATCATGATAGAATAAAATACAATAAATATGGATAAAATAAATCCTCATAATCGCTCTTTAGTTTCTCTTACTTCCGGCAAATGGAAGTACTAGGTTTGTGTCAAATTTTTTTAGAAATTGAACCTTCACCGGAAATACACATGTTTTAAAGTCCCTTGAATCAAAAGAAATAAATCACAGGAAGGATACTTTATATTCCGTTTAGAAATACGACAAACTGCTGGATCTAGAAGTTGACTGTCAGCATTTTAAATTAAAGCATTTAATCGTGCTCTACCAACAGGTGGCAACAATTATTTATAGTAATGAAGGCGCTTCTGGTAGCTACGACATTTCCATCAACTGAAAATCCGTAATTCTTGCTCTTACTTCTGTCCGGAGAAATACAACTGTGCTGGAGTATGAATGTAAAAAGAAGGTATCCGAAATTGTAGAAAACAGTAAAACGTACACAGTGTGGATTCCAGCTCATTGGAGCAGCGTTGGAAATGAACGTACAAATATAAACTTGCAAAGGAAGGCTCGCTTTACCCATCTCTAATGGAGCAGTTCAAATTACCATCATTAAAAAGTAATCTAATTGCAAACTGGCCTGTAGTTAATGCACAATGAGGCTGCTGGGGAAAAAATGGGAAAAGGTGTAAGACAAAGAGAGGATAACCTGTAAATGGAGATGATAGAATCGCTGCCCTATATGTAATCATAGGTAGCCGTTATGCCCTAAAACGCGTATAAAGCACACACGATTTTCTCTAATACCTGTTAATACTAATACATAATAAAAAGACAAATTTTATATAAATATCAAATTTTTAACATTTATTCTAACATAAATGGGTGATATACAGGGGCACAAGTATCTACCCAGGCAGGTATAGAAGTGACTATATTGCAGTTCAGAAAGGAATGGCAGTAACATTGAATCAAACCCATATAAATTTGAAATTTAACGCCCTAAATTCCGAAGAACTATATAAATCAATTTTTCTTTTTTAAATGGTTCAAATAAAAATGGTTGCAAACCTGTTCTATAAAATCGCACTTCCGGTTAATCGATTTCCTTCAAATTTGTATTATTACCAATGCTTCAAATATATGTTAATAAGTGAGAGCTGTACATAATGCCGAACGCCGAACTAGTTATTTAGCTTGACGGTAATGTTCCCCTAGGACCCCCCCCCCCACCAATCATCAATCCATTTTTCTGATAAATGTTTCAAATAAAAGTGGTAGATGGATTTTGCCCGATACCTTCCTGTCAGATAAGGTGGTAGCACCTAAAACGGTATACCAAGTTTGAGCTTCCTGCGACTTTTCGTTTTTGAGATATTTGTTCACATAGGTATACACACTTACAGATACACAGACTATTCGCTAAAAAAATCCCCACCATTTGTTTTTTGTTTATAATTTCAGTAAAGATTCCAAGTTTGAAGAAAATTTGTAAATTAGAAATATAATTATAACTATTGCATAGTTTCACAATTGATTTTTATCGGATAAAAATATCGAATGTACTGTTACAAAAACAGTGTCCTTGTGAAGGTTATAATCAATCAGCTGTTAATTGCTGGTTCATAAATTATTTTTTTTTAAAAAAGAAACAGTCATGTGACGCCTTGTCGGTTCTTCTTGTTAGTGCAGTTTTTATCCTCATCACAAATATAAATACAGAAACAGATCGTATCCTATGCTATCAATGTGGGAATACTCAATTTAAATGGCAATTAAACGATTCTCCGGAGACTAACAGATTAATAAACAGAGCAGTACAAGGGACGGGACCGCATATTGCTGGCGTCAAGTTCTCTAGGACGAGGTCATACTTGTATAAAATAACATTAACTATGATCGTCTAATTGTTATATTGACGACTCTACCGAATTAGAACACTAATATAGTGGCTGAATTTATGTTTTGTTTAAAGTTTAATTGCTTTTGGGGAGAAACCAATAATAGAAAATTAGGGCACTCAGAATGTTTTAATTGTTATGTTTGTATGTCAAGATTAGTTTGAATTTTAAATATATGGATTATTTAATAAACGACGTTATATGGGATCCCAGATATGTTGAACAATACCTGGAATCTTAATAGAATTCTGTGGAGTAGCATAATTCAGTGGAAAATTAATATTCAGAATCATTAATTTTTTTATTATCTTATTTACACCGGAAATTCAAGAATCTCAACTGAGCATAGAATGCTTTAGCAAAGGTAATGAAAGGTGTCGATAGAGCAAGTAAATGCTTCACGGCCGAATATGATTATAAAACGTGAAATGGAGGCGGTAATGGGTATGAATTGAAAGACTACAATGGCAAACATTCCCAATGCTCTTGGCATTTCCAAAGAATGTTCCACCCTACGGTAAATCTCCTTAGGGACGCAAGAAATGCGGTAGATCTATTTATAATTCAGGTTACATAATTTAAAAAAATCTGGTGTGAAACACTCACACAACTTTCTCTTAGTTTACAGAATTATAATTCACAAACTTCTTGTAAACTTATAATTTTTACGAAATGTTTACTTGTCTTGAATTTCATATCAAATTTATCGAATCGAATATTTGACACGAAACAATACTTCCTGTGTCAATTTGTTAGAATTGAAATGCTTGCATTAAGAAATTGCATTTTTCTTATTATTTCTTTAGAATGTAAACGGAGGTCGCTACAATGAATTTTCCTTAAAGTAATATATAGTTATATAGAAGAGTCGTCGATTTAGAATTGAAAGTGTGGATGAGATTAGGAACTAAGGTTATTACGTATGAATATGAGTTATGCTGGGTTAGTAGTAGGAGGAGGTATTGAATGAATGAATGTTATAACAGGAGTCAGGTTAAGTTGAAATACACAGTGTGTACCAATGTGTGTTGTAGGGTACAATAGTTGACTTAACTACTAAAGATTTATGTACCCAAGTAGAAGTGTCTCCTTTCTTTGTTATAAAAAATAAAAAGAGCAATTTGAAGAAGGTTGTTGAAGTTTTCTCTGTTTGTATGTGAGTGTGTGTGCTTTTTGTTTACAATATGTACTTTATATGAACAGAGAGTGACTGCCAGCCGCCGCCATATTGCCCTACAATATAACCTGCCTATATAGAACCTTACTACCGGGTACATCTACGAGAGAGAGAGGGCAGCACCATGTCACAATGATCATATTCGCATTACTTTAAAACACTTGACATTCTCTTTCGCAAAAGCGCACTTCAACCGAACATTATTATTGTTCTCTCCTATTGTAAGATTTCTCCCCCTTTTGTTCTCTGTATTTCCTTTAGGTCCTAGCTACAATTATTATTACTGCCAAGGTACTCTAAATATCACACAATTCTCTATACGAGCTTCTCTTTGTACAGCAGCTATACATTAACACCTATAGCTGCATTACTGTTTCTTTCATCTAGTTTACAACTCTCTCTCCTTCTTCCACTTTCGTCTTTGTAATCTTTGCAATCTTTTCACTGTAATACTTTGTATTTTAATCTTTGTTAGCTCTCTCCTTTATATGTTTTTGTATTTTTTCTTTACAATTTCTATTCTACATTAAAAAATTCATAGAAAACAACTCACTTGAATGATGAATACATACAAAATCCCATCGTCTTGTCTACAAATACCTGAATTAATCTTCAGTAATTGAAATGATCAACGACTTCAAAGTTGAGGAGTACTGCTTTTCATAACAAATTAACTGTAAATAGCGTAAATATAGAATTCGCTCTGATTAAAAGTCATTTATTTCATGAACAACGAAGATAAGTCCATACTTTTACGAGTTTTTGTTTTCATTTTTATATAGAAATTTACAGTCTGTATAGAAATATATACACCAGAAGTAAATACGATGAGATGAGATGATATCCTGATGTGAAGAACAGGAGGAGAGAAACTCCCAATGGTAGCACTCTCTACGGATGCTTGATCAATCTCGGGGCCATAGGCGATTCAAACAGCGAGGAGGATTGTCAGGGATAGTAGTAGACTGTACAAATGGTTTAGAGCAATGAGGGAGAGTGGTATGGTATTTGAAAGCGAGGTTTGTGACAGTCCTCTAGTAAGGAACGTCTAAACTGTCGGAATAGTTTGGATTGGAATGTCTGTATAGTTCGTACGTTTGTCTGAACCCCACAGTTCTAGTCCACTTACGTTTGAGTATGATTGTATATATAATTCTTTTCAGTTCCTCAGGTAATTTAGATCGTCTTCCAAGAAGTCTGTAAAGATGTTTGGCACGTTTAGTTATCGCTTGTCAATGGAAAGCCCAAAATAGCGCACCAGATCTTGTAGCAGGTAGAGTACCGCCTGACAGTAAACGTGGCGTTCGCATTTTTGAGTATTCATTTTAATTCGCCACTTTTTTGCCCATGTTTCTGTTGCCTGTGGTTGTGGCTGTAATTTGTATGATGCTGTTTACAGGTAGCTAGTAGGGCGGTATAATCCTGCTTATGTACAAAGTTTTGTGGATGGATGTCTGGGTATGTCCGATGTGTATACCGTGTAGAGGACGAGGACAAGTTTACTCCCTAGTATTGTGGCGATCCCAATTAAACATTGTAATTTAAAAGAATGTTTATTGACTAAATTAAGAGAAAGTCGTGCGAGTGTTCCACGCTAGATTTTTTCTAATAATTTTCTCACTAAAGTCAAAAAAATTAATGGAGCCATTTGGATTTAATGGTTTTCCTTCTTCCCCATTGCGATTTGGTATTGTATATAACCATAATTTGAATATCAAATACAGAAATGGGAATATTTAAATTAACTTCAAATCTTCCGGTTATTATTTATGAAATTTCGCTAAGGTTATAAAAGTATACTTATTAGTTTTATTATTTATTGACTTTTTTATATATGTTTTTATTATGATGATGATAATAATAGTGTCTGCGAAACTGTTGTTTCTTAGCCTCGGGC
This sequence comes from Triatoma infestans, assembly GCA_011037195.1. Classification (NCBI taxonomy): domain Eukaryota; kingdom Metazoa; phylum Arthropoda; class Insecta; order Hemiptera; family Reduviidae; genus Triatoma; species Triatoma infestans. The sequence goes on along the minus strand of JAAEAF010001570.1, from coordinate 69,415 downwards.
AGTTGTTATTGTAAGTTTTTAATGACATTAAATCACCATTTAAATATACATGTGTTGATTTGCATTTTAAGAAAGTTAATTGTATGTTTTAGGGCATTGAAAATGTAAAATAGTTCCTTCATTGAACGATTTCCGCAAAGATAATTTATTAAAAAGAGGAAAAAAAAATATTATTTTTTACCACTTCTACTCGTGGGCCTGAGACCTTTTTTTTAAGTGAAAAAACAAGGCAATTGAGGAAGTCAGTGTATAGCCAAAAGTTATGTATTTACTTCCGGTTGTATACAAGTTATACTGCATTATAAGAAGAAGCATGGACTCTTGTTCGTGAAAGAATGTCCTCTTCAACCAAACCGCGCCACAAGCTAGTGTGCTCGCTGCTGTAAACGCTGAAATATATTGTGTACTGTACGCTTGTTTTAAGGAAGCGATATATCCTTAAGTTTGTGTATGGTGTGTGAAGGAAGTGGGAGGGTGGTGACTAACTCCACCAACTTCCCGTTGCCGTCTCATCTAATCTGAAATGATGCTGCTGTTACAAACTACACGCCCAAGTGGTGTGCTGACTCTCTACAGCTCGCCTCCGGCTGACTATCTCTCTCGCTCTGGCACATAGTTGTTTGTTCTGAGCTTTGTCATAGTTTAATTTTCTAATGTTTGTTTTTAACTCTTCTCTCTAATGTTTTTTTTATCATGATTTCTTACTTCAGTTAAATGGAATTTAATTTTTAAAAAATAATAAAATAAAAATCTGTGCGAAACACTCACACGACTTTCTCTTACTCCGATTAATACAATTAAAATTGTGGGGATTTTGTTCCTATACCCACGCGGCCTTATATGGAGCACTCTATGCCAAAACCAACAGAGCTTCCTTAAATTTAAATTTAAACTAACTGCCAGAACCCTCCTATAATCAATTTTTCCAGAAAATGTTTCAAATAAAGGTGGCACGTGTCTATCCGTGCAGCAGTGCATTCCAAGTTTAAAGAAAATCGTTTCAATTGATTTCAAAAAACTAAAACCTTTTCTATAAAACCACACTTCCGGTCAACCGATTTTCTTCAAATTTGGAATTCTATCAATACTTCTAATGTATTAATGTAGGTGGTACAACACATATTATACTGAAGTAGTACTTTAGAGGAATGCTAATACATAAAAGAGGTAACGTACTCTCCCTCCCTCCCCCGAACCCCCAAAAAATCAATTTTCCTGGGAGGATGTTTAAAATAAAACTGATAGGTAGTTACGTGTGTAGATAGTATACGAAGTTTAAAGAAATTCGTTAAAGCCGTTTTCACAAAAGACGGAAAAAAAACATTCATAAAAGTCGCACTTCCGGTTTATGAATTTTACCCGAAATAATCGTAGCTGATACGGTGGTAGTAGCTAAGCAGAATATCAAGTTTAAGCCTCCTACGACTTTTCATTTTTGAGATATTCTGTTAAAACACACACACACACCATCCACTAAAAACATTTTTTAGGGTATTTCAAAACTATATTTTTTGCTGAAAACTCAGTTTCGAAAATCTTGCACAATCGCAAAACTTCCCCCCTTACTGGAGGAGTAAGAGTTTTTCTATTCAAAATTTCATAAATTACGATAGGAAATTTTATTATGATACGAAAATTAATATTGTTGTGCGAATGAAATTATCAAGGAACTCGAATTAATGAAAAATTATTGTAGTGTCTACTTAAATTAGTATACTAAATATTACAATAATTCGTATATTAATCGGGTTAATAGCGCATGCGTTTTGCTGTTATGCAATATTCTTTGCCGTATTATTTGAGGAGCAAGGAAATCTTTAAAACAAATTGAGTGTATATTTATTATTAGAAAATATTTATATCTTATATTTTATTTTTATAAAAATGTGGTATTTTATAGAAATAAAACCTTACTGAGTGTATATAAATCAGCTGTTTGTATTTCTATATAAAGCCAAAGTTGTTTTCATACACGAATACAACACAATTTAGATAAAAATCAAAACAAACTATCGACAACTTGACTGAGAATTCTTTTCTGGAATTAACAAATTATTTATTTATAAAACTAAAAGGAAACAATAATTTTTCTTGTTAGTTCTTCTTTTTTTTCTGTTCATGTTGTTCTGTTCGTGTTGTTCTGTTCATGTTGTTCTGTTCTTGTGTGTTATACTTCCTGTCTAACCAAAATTACAAATTAGAGAATTGATTTCTTCCACAATTTATATATACAAAACTTTCCCCAAATAAAAGATAGACAACACACTTTGGGGAGCAGATGGTCAAATATAAACAATGCACGTTAGTGTTTTCTTTTTGTTTTGTTTATATGTACGGTACATAGATACACCACCCTGTACAATATGTACGATGTACATTTGATATATCAAATATGTTGCTGTTCAGATCGCCACAACCCTCCCTTCCCCAGTAGTTAGAATTACTAATCTTAGGAATTCTAAACATTCATTTTCCCAAAATAGAACATTAAAAAAAAAATTAGGTGATCTGGAGATTGGGCAGATTAGTTCTCATTATGGGCAATTTAGTGGCTGAATTATTACGAATCCAAATAAATATGTCGTAAATGATCCCACGCCAACTATATATTGATATTATTGACTATACGTATACAAATATGGTGTGGAAAAACGTACGTTGCTTTAAATCTTTCATTTATATTTGAAAAATATTTACGGGTTATGGCACCGTTTTTACATTCTCTTGCTCCTAGTGTCAAATTTTTCGATGTCGAGTTTTTACCGGAAATACACGTTTTGAGGTCCCTGAGCACAAAAACGTGGTATCTAGAAATTGGTCTGCGTGGGTGTTTGTGTATCGGAAGTACTGGTAATAGTTTCTGCAGGTTTTTGTGATTTTATCGAAAGTGGCTCCAACGATTTTCTTTAAACTTGTTACATCAACTACAAATACAAAGAGCTACAACTTTTATTTGAAAAATTTCTCCGGGAAAATTCATTTAAGGGTACTTTTGGAAGGGGGTAAGGTTTTCTCGTCTAAAGTGCTATCATAAGATGATTAAACAATTCTACCATCTAAACAAATTTAATTAAAAATAAATAGATTGCCAAAATTCCGAGTTTCATGAAAATTAGTAAACCAAAAGTTTTTACTTAACAATTTTTCTCAGTTTTCGCCATTTTCTCCATAGAAACATTGAAGAATTTCAGTAAATTTGGTATAATAACTATAAAATTTGTCAATTACATGTTGTAAACTGGAGTAAGAGAAAGTTGTGTGAGTGTTTCACACCAGATTTTTGTTTTTTGTTTATTTCTAATGCTGTAACCCGCACTGGTGCAGCATAGGAAATCTTTGGTACTAATGCTCTGTCATAGATCATTTTTATTAACCATAGTTCAAAAACACCATTTCAGTTAACATACTCTAAAAATACTATTGAGCATTTGGGAACTTTGGGGGGTGGGAATCGTTGATCCAAAGATTCGGTTAAGCAACTACGGAACATCCACTTCGATCCTCATTCTCCCAATTTGGGAAGAACTGAATTTAACCATTTCTTGACTTCTTCAGGGATTTAGCATCCCTACAGGAATTTCAGCCTTTTAGTTGTTACATTGCTAATTCAGCTGTTACACAAAGGACCCGCAAAAGTAGTTGATATTGCTACAGCTAGTTGGTTTTAGTAACTTGGGTATAGACAGACAAATTCTAGGCCACCATAACGACCAGTATATATCCACACTGTTACCAACATTAAAAATACATATTACACGAAATAATATAGCACTCTATCTATATTTTTGTAGTTATTCTAAGTAATTTGAGCGTTATTTTATTACCAACGTAGGAACAAACAGACAATATTCTATAAAGAATTAACATACCTAATTCTTAACATATTTTTATTAAATGATTAACCGAAAGAGTGACTATCCTTTACCACACTGTAAAACATCCATTATGCTAAATTTGGTATTCATAAAGTATGCGACACGATTGCCTTGAAAAATTTAAGTATGTGCCAATTAATTATATTTATAATAAAATGCTTTTTACAAGTAATCTAATGTTGATTATTATTATTTATTTATTTGTGTGTGAAAAGGTATTATATCATATACATTACAGGTAATAATAATAACAGTAATAACAATGGTAAAATTAAGGTCATTTTCCTCACGATGCATAAATTACGGCAATATCGATAAATTGTACACAGTTTGCGCATGTCCATACAAATATTCACATTTATTTATATAACAACAAGCAGATTGTTTAGTTTACTTTGAATTTGTTTTATATTTCAAAAACATTTAAAAAATTTAAAAAGGATATTTTATAATATTTAAATAAGTCCAGAATTTTTCAATATTTTTTCTGTATAATTAGTGTGGTACAAGAGTCTAAAAACTCGGACAGCAAACAATATAAATTCCGGTGTGAAACACACAACTTTCTCTTAAGCCAATGAATACAACTTAAATAAGAATTTGCTTTAAAATTGCCACGTTATTATAGTTGGGCTGGCCATATAATTGAAGATGGGGATTTTACTTGGGGACTTATGTGGAGCGCTCTATGTCAAAACCGAGAAAGCTTGTACAAATTTAAACTAACTGACATACCCCAATACACCTCTAAAATCAATTTTTTCAGAAAAATGTTTCAAATAATAGTGATACGTTTCTATCTGTTCAGGAAGCATTCCAAGTTAAAGAAAATCGTTTTCCAGCCGTTTTCGAGAAAATGCCAAAACTCTCAAAAACCTATTCGATGAAGTGCACATCCGGTTAACCGAGTTTTTTCAAAATTCTAACGGTATTTCTAATAGATTTTAAAATGAATAGATGAAACTGCCACACATTGTACTGACGTGGTAGGTTAGAGGCTTGAAAAACTCACTCGTCCTTAAAATTTTCGAAGAAGAAGTGGTAAATCCAATATAAGAAAATGTCTCCATGAAATTAGAACCTTTTTTGCAACAAATAATATAATTACCATAAAAATTACCAAGTTGACCTAAATAAGAATAGATTTAACACTTTTATAAACAAAAACTTACGAGGCGTAACCCACTGAAACATTAATTCATTTGCAAGTGCGTAACACCATGTTTTGGAGAAACTTACTACCAAGGCAAGTTTACCCGCAGGAGCAATTTTTTTTTTTTTCTACCCTCTTTTTATACTCACACGTGATAAAGATATCCCACCCACAGTGTTGCCAACTCATTTACATAAAATATGAAATTCCCTTAGACACACACTTGAGAGGGTATGTACCTCATAGCTGTAGCCACTTTGAATAAAAGTTGTGCTTTTTTGTAAACGCCGGGTGCATATAAAGAAAAATGAATAATCTAAAATCTAATACGTTTTGATGGAAATCAATATTTAATTAAAAAATGATTTGTTTTTTTTTTTATATCTTTATATTAATTTTGATTTCTTCTTAATGTTAAGAATAGGGAAATTATGGTGTTAAATTTTCCAAATTATGTGTAGCGGAAGATGGAGTTTTTAAACTTGATATTCCGGTTAGAATTCACCACAGGATCCGATAGGAAAGATTCAATCGAAGTCTCTAAGCCGCAATAACTACATTTCTGTTTTTTTTTTGTCTCCATTTTCTCGAAAAAGATGACAAGATTTTTTGAAACTTTACAATCATGGCAACTTTCTCTTCCAACATTTTTCTGGAATTTTTTGTTTTCACTATCGCAGTATTTTCTCTTACAATAATAAGTGAAAATAAATAGGGTTCAAGGGCCTTGCAATGTCATAAAAAGGAAATAGAGTTGTTCCTGCTGTGAACTATGTTAATCAAAGGGGAAAAACGGTCGTAAATTTTCCTGTTCCTGAAAGTTTACTACCTCCATATATTATTCACTGGACCCACTTCCAGTTTATTATTACTAACCATCAAACACTGCCGCTCCTTCCCCCTCCACGCTACAGCATCCTCCAAGAATTCCCAGCTATTTCCATTTCTCTCTTGCTAGCTGTAGCAATACAATTTTATGTCAAATTTCTCCGACATCATTTCAGATACACCCTAGCAAAACTTCACTCAAAAATTTGACTATGCTTTTAATTTATATAGAACTTGGGTTTTTCCCATGTGGATCTCGCCCTGTTTATAAAGAAATTGTTCTCTAGGACCGCCTTTTTACCGAGCAAAAAAAATTGCAGAAAACAAAAGCATCTTTGGCGAATAGGCGTGGTCTAGGCGTCGGAATGTAGGCTGTGTAGAACAGGGAAAGAGAAATCTTCGACCCATATAGACTCATGTCCTGCCTTAAGTTAACAAATTTACGATGGCAGCTGCTTAAGATAAGCAGCTTTCTATTGGGCTGCTAGGAAGCGCATGGCTTCCAAAGAAAAAAAATCCAAAATATTGTTAGCAACATTTACCCGGCGGATGGTTGGCTCTTTAATGTTTCCTGATTGTAAGTCCGTGTTGATTCCACTCCATGCGTTAACGGTTGGATTCAGGATTGTAATACTGGATCCAAGTCAAGTCACATGCCACTATTGCTTCAAAAGATCGATTTCCTCTAATCTGATAACATTGTTTCAATTCTCTGGAAATTCGAAGTCTGGTAACTGGAATCCATTCCATGATATTCCAGCATCGCATATTTTTTATGATAGTTTGTTGGTGAACAATGGAGTGAACTTGTCAACACTTACTTTACATTTCTCAGCAATTTCTTCTAAATGTAATTCAATTATCTTCTTGAATATGATGATCAACTCAACAATCAAACAATGGGAGTTGAAACCTTGGTTGGACGTCCCAAACGTTGCAAATCGCCAGCGCATTTGTTCAGTCACTTTTTCATTGATTGATACGTTATCACTGGATCCAGTTCTTCCAAAGTGTTAATTTATGGAGGAAATTCCATGTTTGAAGGAATAATAAAGTTATGTATAATGAAACAGTGATCAAACAGCTGTTTTAAATTATAACAGTGATGCCAACATTTTAGATATTTTTGATTTAGTTTTCTTTGATTTAGAATTCTTTGGCTCTTTATTCAATCACTCTTTAGTCATTGAATGACCCTGTTTAATTGCTTGTTTGTATGGTTACTATAGCGACCTGGCATGGCGAAGTTAGACCATCTGGAGAGGATGATAAACAGAGAATACAGCAAGGCTAGCCGCTAGTTGGCTCTAAAATACATATAAGATCGGATCTACTGATAAAGTAGTCTTTCAAAGACTGTAGCTTTACTGAATTGTTTGATAGGAAAACCATTGTTTTCGGATGAAAATCTATTTTAAGAGAAAACTGTGTTGGTAAGCATTTCTTAGTTTATTTCTGTAGTTTATTTCTGAATATTGTGAGGATTTAGAATTGAAATTGAAGTAAGGGAAAATGTATTAAATAAATCTTTTTTTCTTTTTATTACAACCTGTATATTAATAGAATTGTTTAACAAAAATTCATTTAATTAAATTTTCATAAACTGAATTAATGAAAGTGTGGGCGTTCAGAAGTTTTTATTGTTAACACAAGCGACACAACCCGTCGTAGAAATAATTAACTTTTAACTATATATATTTATATAATTTAATTATTAAATCTCCTTATAATACAGGCAAAAAGGAAATTATTAAAGTTATAATACAACGATGTATATTGAGATAATAATTATGATATTATAGCTCTTTGTATTATACATCAAGAAATATAATCAACTATATTATGTATGAATGAAACACTCGCACATTAGTGAAATTCTTTAACATAAAAACTTAGTAAGAAATGAAACCATTTTTACTTTCTCTTACTCCTAGTGAGACAAAGTATTGCAATCGCGTCGAAATTGCATTTTCACCGGAAATAGATATTTATGAGCACGTAAACAAGTCTTTTTAGCGAATTGTCTGTCTGTATATATATATAATGTGTGTGTTTGTGTGTGTGTGTGTCCACTCCTGTAGGATAGGATTTTGGGTTTTTTCGATTTTTTCTGGAAAACGACTGTGATATCTTTAAATTTGGGATAATACTACATTGCTCAGATATTAACCTATCTCCTTTTTTTTTCCTTTTTTTGCAAAAAAAAAATGGATTTTATGTAGTTGTGCGGGATTTATGGTATTAAATTTCAAATATATGAGGTTGGTTCAATTTTATTAGCGCTCTCTTCTGAACTGCAGTGCAATGTAAGTGGGACTGCTAGCAGCCAGTATATATAGTCATCTCCCTCCTCCACCACTTCCATAATTGTGTTTAGGACAAATAACTGAACTTTGAAGTTTAAAGAAAATTTTCCATTTTATAATATACTCGTATGTCGAGTAATTTGGGATTTCACCGGAAATATATATTTTAAGGCCCCCCCACCCCACCTTAGAGTGTAGAAATAAATGTATGTGTAGCGCGTGATAGTTGTGTGATATTGCGAATATATCAATATAAGCCCCCAGCTTTTAATAATAAACTTACTGTATTATACACCCCTCTCTGACTATTGGCATTTCTCTGACTAGTACTATTTCAACAAATATATTATAAAAATAAATAAAAAAGAATACAAACAAGAATGCCTATAAATTATGCAAGTTTATGCATGATTATGCAACGAATATTATTAATTTCTTCTTTTTTTCATAAAAGTTTATTTTGAAAAATTCTTTAACTCCAATGATGTTACAACTTTTTTAAATAAGTTTGGTTTTTATAAAATCATAGTTTTTAAGTTTCCGTTTTTTTTGTTTATTTCACGATTTTATTTTTAATTTAGATTGGTCATCGACTTTTCGTCCCGTCCCCCCAGTAACTTCACCAACAGTTTGGATGTGTTAAATGTCAAGTGGAAAGTTCCATTGATAAAGGGCAACCAGTTTCTATTGTTATTATATATTAGATTTAGAAGGGAAACCAATGTGAAATATTACTCAACTTTAATTGTAAATTAATTTCATAATAATAGTTTGGGGGGGGGGGGGAATCTGGTATGAAACGTTCACATGACTGTCTGTTTTTACAGTTACACAAATGGACAAATGTATTTTCGACTTGAAATTTTTACTCTAAAGTTTAGCTGCCCTAATTTAGTGATTCTGTTAAGACCAGAAGGCGGTGCCTAGATCAAATTAACCCTAATTACAGAAACTGCAAAAAATAAATTTCCAAGAAATAATCTTTCAAATAAAGTTATACACTTGATATTTAGAGTATAAAGAAAATCGGTGCAGCCGTTTTCATGAAAATTCTAAAAACTTGAATAACCTATTGTATGCACTTCAAATTTGGCCATTTTTCCTCGAATTAGGAATTCTATCCATAAGTACATTTTGTTGAAGTGGCACTTTAGAGGAAATCTTAATTTTGCTGCTCTCGCAGAAGTATCCTAAAATTAATTTTTCTGGGATATTGATTCAAATAAAAGTGACAGGCATATTTGTGTATGTACATTTATTTATTATTTGTCTGTGGGGGGGGGGCAAACCCTACGCTATCCAAAACCTCACTGGGCCCATATAGCTACACCAAGAAAAACAACAACAAACCGGGTCTTCAACAAATATCCAGACCCGGATCTAATCCATCTAAGATTCACCGCAGTCCAAATACATCGGACAATAACCTTAAGCGGAAATAGCCTAAGCTCTTCCATACACATTTTATACCGACCAAAGGTCCTAAATCTAATTTTCTCACAACCCAGGCAATCAGTCATAAGTTGGATGGGTGTTTCCTCCTCTGTCTCACAGACTCTACAAAATGGATCCAGCATGAGCCCCATTATGTAGAGATGTCTCCTTAAACCACAATGTCCAGTAAGAGATCCAACAAGATGCCTGAGAGAGCTCCGTGAAAAACACAGCAACGTCTCACTAATGGCCTTGTCCGGAGCATTTTGGACTGCCGAAAACTAAGTGAGCTTATCCATAAGGATGAATGCTGTGAGCTGTCCATGTCTGGAAGCCTGACAGACATGTGCCAGAAGCACGCCAACAGCAGGCTCGGGACCAACGAAAGGGAGAGAGGCGCCTAATTTGGCAAACCTATTCACCTCCTCATTCCCAAAAATTCCCATGTGACGTGGCACCCAGACTAGAAGCACATCCTTCAGAGAAGAAAGTTCTTCCAGTCTTTTAGAACATTCTAACACCAACCTGGAAGTGAAGACACATAGTGAAGACAGATACAAACACCTTTAAAGTTAGTATTATGTACCCTCTCATTCAAGACACAACAAAGAATAGCATAAACCTCAGTCTGGAAAACTATTGTCATTCACCAAGAGATACTGCCAAATGATCTCCGGTTTCAAAATAGACCGCAGCTCCAGACCTACCATCGATTCTGGAACCGTCCGTGTAACACCGGAAGTAATTATCAGGTATCACCCCAGACGGACCCAATCTTCCCTAGAAGGTAATCTAGCAATCATGGGATAGTTTCAATAGTCCTAAAAAAGGTATAAATATGCTTTAAGGAAAGCTAAGAGAAACTCTTGGAGATCCTTTTGCGAGGAGGTCCTGTTTCTAGAAGGTAACATCAAAGAAACACTCTAAAGCATATTCCTTTGTCTCTAAAGCAGATTCTATCCTACCGACCAAACAATGCAAACCAATCTCGGTCGATTTTCCTTCTGTATAAGCATGTTGGATTGGATGAAGTGGATGATCCTTCAAAGGACCATCAGTAATATACCTATCCACCAACTTTTAGAAAGAGTGACATAAGACAAATAGGTCTTAATGCTTTAGGGTCAGAGTAGTCACTTCTTCTGGTTTAGGAATAAAGACCACCCTAACTTCCCTCCATAATGTTGGTACATAACCAAACATTAAACAACCTTTAAAAATCCTTATCAACACCTTAATCAGTACATCCTCACCATTTTGTAGCTGACAGGGATAAACTCCATCAGGTCCAGGGGACTTAAATGACTGGGGTGGACTTCCCAACCCACTCTGTCCATAATAACTACCTCGTCCACGGTAGTCACGTCACTAGGTTCTAGCTTCCTTCCACCAACCGTAGACGAAGCAGTGCTATTTATGTTTATGTTATCCAGGAAATGGGTATTAAGCAAGAGCTGCAATGCCTCCATTTCTTCTCCTGTAAAAGAACCGTCAGGATATCTTAAAGTACCCAACTGACAGTTCTTATCCTTACTAAGAATCCGTACCAGCCTAGATGTCTCTTGAGTCGAATTTAGATCCTCACAAAAGGATCTCCAAGAGTTTCTCTTAGCTTTCCTTAAAGCATATTTATACCTTTTTTAGGACTATTGTAACTATCCCATGATTCTGAAGAATCGGTTAGGACAGCCTTCCTGTAAGAGCCCCTAACTTGTCTTCTTAGTTTTTCTAACGAAGGTGACCACCAGGGGATCCTACTACCACTAACCAACTTAGGAGGACAGGTCTCTTCGAAGGAAGACTTAATGTGTTCATTTAGAATACCAGCCTCTCTTTCCAATTCAGTAATATCACCAAGATCACGTGACTGGATAATCATTCCATCTCCTAGAAGTGTAGAATAAGAATTCCAATCCGCTATTCTGGGGTTCCTATGGGCAGCCATGGTAATTGGATCAATCCCCACACTAAACCTAATAATCCTGTGATCAGAAATAGAAGCTTCCGAACTTACCCTCCAATCTCTAATCAGTTTACTAATATTCCTAGAAGCAAGAGTAATATCAATAACTTGTCTTCTAATCCTGGTTACAAAAGTGGGTCCAGAACCCCTATTTATAACGTCCATCTCAGTACCCATCAAGAAGTCCATGACAGCACGACCACTAGTATTGATGTCACTGCTGCCCCAGACAACATGATGTGCATTTGCATCTCATCCTATAATTATAGGTGTGTTGCTGGACTCCGTAAACCGTACCAAACCTACCAGTTCCTGAGGAGGAGGTGAGGGATGATCATATGGGAAATAGGCCGAGGCCACCACCACATCAAGATATCGGCCACCAATCCCCAAAGCAACCCTCACCACCACTAGATCCCTAAAGCAAAACTGTCTGAGCAGAACGGCGCTGACATCAATACTAACGCAAATACATGCTCTAGGAGTGCCCCCGCCATCCGCAACAAACAGCCTGCCATTGACCGCACTCAAACATCGAACCAATCCTTTATAAGCATAGGGTTTTTGGATAAGTGTAAAATATGTATGCACCCAGCAATAGAGCGGCACAAATTAGCATTTGGGTCCAGTATATGTACATTGTCTACAAAGTTTAAAGAAAATCGCTGGAATCATTTTCGAAAAAGTGATAAATCTGAAAACTTTCAGTAAAGTCGCACTGGTAGTTGATGGAGTTTCCGCGAAACCTTTGTGTCCGATGCGGTAATGGTACCTGGTGTCCGATGCGGTAATGGTACCTGGTGTCCGATGCGGTAATGGTACCTGGTGTCCGATGTGGTAATGGTACCTGGTGTCCGATGCGGTAATGGTACCTGGTGTTCGATGCGGTAATGGTACCTGGTGTCCGATGCGGTAATGGTACCTGGTGTCCGATGCGGTAATGGGATCTAAACGGGAATACCAAGTTTGAGCTTCCTGCAATTTTTCGTTTTTGAGATATTTTGTGCATACACTGGCCAGTCGCTACAAACACATTTTTCGTTCTCAGATGACTTCAAAATATATTTCCGGTAAAACTCAATTTCGAAAATTTGGTACTTTTCGATATACCGTCCTCTTACCAGCAGATGAGAGGAGAGGTATGAGAGCTTGGTGTCGGACTGCTTCCCTAGCTAAAGTGATAGGTATGAATGATGAAACTGTGATCGTGCGCATGCGAATTGTGTGTGAATAATGAATAATCCATTAAGACCAAGTTGAAATTACGTTAAGCCATTAAAGTGTACCGATAACCTGGAATGACTGCCTGTCTGTACGGCGACGGTGCTGCCCTATATTGCCCACCTTTCAAACCGCTCAATTAATTATATTCATACCCGTTTTCACAGAGATCTCATTGAATATTGGATGTTGGAAATGTGGTGTACGGACTTACCGCAACATTCCACCTAGTTAATAGTTGGACAGTCATGCCCAAAAGCTTTTCAATTACACAAAATTTAATTCAGTTCTAAAATTTATACAAATTAGTTAATTATGTAACATAAATTCAATGATTTATTGCATCCATGCTGTCCGTAATGATGGTGAAGGAAGAAGCATTCTGCACACTTTGGAGACATTAAAATGTCGTGTAAATTTGAAAAGTTGGTGTTATGAGTGAAATTTTGGTCTGGGAAATTATGCTTCCAGAAATTGCTAAATGATCATTGATATTCCAAGGCATTATCTGAACACTATGGATTATTTGGAGGTTAATGGAATAACTGACAAGTCTTGTGTAGTGAAAATTCTCCATAACAAGTGAAGATTTTTGACCGTATCGTCCGTGTTTTTATGGATAAAATTATGGAAAACGGAAATAACTTCAGTAAAAACGCACTTCCGGTCAACCGATTTCTTAAAACTCAGAATTTTGACCACACATTTAATTCTAATTATTATTTAGATGACAGAATTGTATAATAGACTAAAATAGTACTTTACAGTAAAACATAACCCCGCCTCTCTCCCAAAAACCACCTTATATGAATTTTTTTGGAGAAATGTTTCACCTAATTTGTATGTATGACGATATACTAAGTTTAAAGAAAATTGTTGAAGCCGTTTTCGAGAAAATCTCAGAAAACTGAAAATCTGTTCAGCAGAAACGCACTTCCGGTCATCTGATATTCTTCACTCTTGTAACTTATTTAATTCTATTTAGATAATACAATAATATAATAAATTGAAATAGAAGAAAACCCCCCTCATCTAAAAGATCTCTTAAAATGTATCTTTCTAGCAAAATGTAACAAATAAAAGTTGTAGCTCTTTGTATGTGTAGATAATATATCTACTTTAATGAAAATCGGTGGGAAATTTTTCGAGAAAAACTGAAAAATCCATACGGTAAGGTGGTACTTGCGGTTGAGAAATATTGACAGGTGAGTTCCTGTCGGATCCCATGATGATTCTCACACGGAATGTCAGTTTTCAACTTTCTGCGATTTCTGGTTTTTGAGCTATGTTCACATTCATACGTACATACATACATACATACATACATACATACATACATACATACATACATACATACATACATACATACATACATACATACATACATACATACATACATACATACATACATACATACATACATACATACATACATACATACATACATACAACACACACACACACACACACACCATTTTCTAAAAACTACTTTTTTGGGCTCAAGGGACCTCACAAGTGTATTTCCAGTGAAAACTTGATATCCAAAATTTGGCACAATTACAATATATCTCCTACAGCAGTTAGAAGAAATAAAAAGAAATGTTAGTAGCAAATGGATGGGATGTATGTTACTTGGGTAGTGTGGTAAGTGTGAAATCTAAAACTTGATATATTCATTTTTAGTTATCTCCATCGCATCCGGAAGTATCGGAAGTGCGACCTCACTGATTGAACATTCACGTTATCGTGCTGTTCTGGAAAACAGCTTCACAGATTTTGCTATAGCCAACATTCAAACCAGTATCAAACAATAAAATCGACAAAAGTCTAAAATAACAAGACTCTATAATAAGTAGAATTAAGTCACCAGAGTCTATAATCAGCCTGTCAAGAAGTATTTCAACAAGTAACAAACTTCGAAGAAGTAATTAATTAGTAACCAGAAGTCTTCACTCAACTCTCTATCAAGAAGTTATTTTTACTTATCAAGAAGTCAAAAGAGTGCCCCTAAAGCTAATAAGCTAAACGATCATTGAAACAAGCGAGAGTGCTCAAGAGGTCACACATCAAGAATCTGCCAACACTACCATCACCCTCTTTGCTCGATCACATCTTATTTCGTTTTAAGCTTTCCATTAAGTTACGCAGATATAATTTGTGGCGCAAGTGCAGTAGTGAGGATCATTTCAACATTCAATATCCTGTTATTACAATACACATCGTAATGTAGATGTACAAAAAGAAATAGACAAAACATAATCAAGTGAGCACATTCTAAAAATAGAACTACCAGATAGCTACCTATGTTAAAAAAAAAAGTTTGTAGGTTCGTAACTAGACGTTTTTTCATTTTTTTTCTCTCCTTTTTTTATTTTTGTACGTTTTGAAAAAAATCCATTAGGAATTATTGTGGTCAATGCAGGAATACACTTTCATTGGTGCATTTACTCGACATATTACTCACGCACATGTCTGTGTATTACTATTTCAATAAGATTAGCCCATCTGTTGTGAAAGCTTCACTTGAGAGGTTATTTAATTTTATTACTTTAAATTATAGATACTATAGATATATGTTACGTTAAAGTAAGATAAAGGGTGCCGAACTTATAATGTTGACAGCTGTCAACTTTTTTTTTAAGGCTTCCATATTTAAAAATTATGATCTTCTTATCTGTTAATAAATTTGTTAACCTTCAGATTAATTCCCTCTACTGTTAGAGATGTTCAAGTAATGCATTCTTATATTGTGGTTTGTAAACAACAACACAAAGTCAGTGTGTGAAACAATCAAGTGACTTTCTCTTACTCTCTGATGGTCAAATTTCCTTTTTAGTTCCTTTTTCTCCCACCGGCTGAAGATACACCGTATTGAAATGGAGTTACAGCGGTAGCCCAACAACACAGCGCCACACATTCCTTCAAAAATCAATTTTTCCGGAAAAATATAGCGTGAAAAACTTAAGAAAAATCTTTCTAGGAAAGAAAGTTTGGTAAATAGTTGGTTTTGATCGCAATGTTGAACATAGTTTTCGCCTCACAGTTTTCCATTGTCACTAATTTTCATTTTCATTTTTCAGATTGGGAAATCAGAATTTGCTTCAAAAAGCCAAAGGAAAATCTATGAAAAAAAATACAGATTCTCAATTCCACCCGTGAAAATGACAGGTATTATTTCTTTGATTTTATTTTTATTTTTGAATTATATTTCAATTATTTGCAAATATTTACTGAACTGTTATTTAATGAATTTATTAATTAATGCATCTATAATAATTAATTAGATTTGAATTAATTTTCACCTTATTTTGGACCAGTAGCAAGCAGAGAATATCATGTTAATTAGTTTTTTAATTTCTCCAAGATAGAGCCCCCTCCCAATTAGTTAGGGTTAAATAAAGAACGAAGCTTTATTAATTGAAACATTTAAAAGGACTTTCTTTGATGCAGTTTTCAAAATTTCAAGCAGACAAAAAGATATTCTGATGCGAAACTTTAACACGAATTTCTATTACTGCAATTTTCATAGTTCTAATAGAAAATTTGCTCTTTGAAGTTGGAGTTTTTAATACTCATTTGTTACTATCATTACTTCTCAATGTTTTGGTGTTCGTTATGACCGCTGTATTCAATGTTGAAAATAGATGTTGTGGTTTGGTCATACAAAAAAACTCTTTTTAAACTTTTACCGACGTTTCGGCAAATTAATTGCCTCCTTCAGGGTCATAAAAAAAAAAACATAAAATATAAATAAAATAAATATTTTCAGATAAAATTTTTTTCAAAATAAACTACACAAATAAACTAAATAAAGAGTGTATAATATATATATATAATATATAAGAAAAGACTACTGCTGCAGAACAGATCAATAATAAAGTGCATCACAACTATTGAAACTTTGACAATATTGGCATATATGAGAGTAAAATATGGAAATAACATAGGAATTGTACTTATACAAATTTCTTATTAGAATTCCTTAAAAACTATAGTTTAACTTGTGATAACACTTGGTGATGGTATATCACAAGTTAAACTATAGTTTTTAAGAAATTCTAACAAAAAATTTTTGTAAATACAATTCCTATGTTATTTCCATATTTTACTCTCATATATGCCAATATTGTCAAAGTTTCAATAGTTGTGATGCACTTTATTATTGATCTGTTCTGCAGCAGTAGTCAAAATAAATTTAAAATTGCTATATACATTTATATATACTCTTTACTTTATTTAAAAAAATTTATTTAAGTTTATATTTTGTTGTTTTTTTTTCTTTTTTTAATTTGTATTAAAACCTTTGTATAGACCCTGAAGAAGGCAATAAATTTTCCGAAACGTTGGTGAAAATTTAAAAAGAGTTTTTTTATGGCCGGACTTCAACATCTATTTTCAACAATCCTTCTCAATCCACGAAAACTAGCTTTGATGGCCATAAGTTTTTGTTTGTTAAGAATGTGCCTAATCAAACCCAAGTCTTAATTAAAGACCAGGGATTGTTCTGCATTTCGATAATTGATCAAAATCTTTCCGCGTTCTATCTCCATATCACCTAACTTCTCATAAAAACATTTTTTTGTTTTTTTGCCTCATTAGTCCTAAAAACATGTACTTCCGGTAAAACTGAATATTGAAAATACGATTGCGAACTTCCTCTTGCAAAAAAAAAAGAAAAAAATCGTGTGAAACAGTCACACGATGTTCACTCACTGCAATATATATATATATATATATATAGGGTGTCCCAAGGTATATGGATAACGACTTTTTCTCGGAAACTAAATAGCTAGAAAAAAACTAAAAAATACGTGTCCCCGTAGTTTTTTGTTAGAAAACCAAGTTTAATTTGCAAATTTGTTTTGGTGCTTTCAGAAGCGAGATACAGGCACCAACATCATTTTTTCAAATGGGGAGGTGTGGGTTTTATTTAAGAAATAGATTTCTGTATTTTTTGTAAGAAAAATTTACTTAAACGGTTTTTTTCTGTGAGTGATATTTTACAAGTTATGAATGAAAGCATGATTCTTATAAGAAATTTCAAAATGATATTATAACGGTTTTTTGATTGAATAAGAAGAAAAGTACTATTGTATTATAAATTTTACTCCTCATTAATTACAGATCTTGCTCGAGCTGGCCCCCACCATTAGAGATGCATACACATGCTTTTTCCCGCCAATTGTACCTTACGACCAAAGAAATACATCTCTAATGGTGGAGGCCAGTTCCGAACAAGATCTGTAATTTCTGCGACCTTTCGTTTTTGTGACATTTTATGCATACAAAAACGATTATTTGCCACTTTTTCGAACTCAGGGTATCTCAACACATGTATTTTCAATAAAAAATGCATTTCGTAAATTTGACAAGTTCGCAATATTTCCTTTTACCAGGAGTAAAAGAAGAATAAAACCAAGTTTTTTTAAGAAAAAATTTAGTTGAAAGCAGCAATTTGTAACTTCTACAGGATATGTTGATGAATATGTGGATAGGTCTGCAATGCATTTTATGGATTTTATCCTTCGTAACATGCATAATTTTGATGTTCCTGATTAGTTGCGTATTTTCATTTTTCATATTCTTCAAAACACGCTATTTATTAAACATCATTTTATAATGTCGATCAATGAATTTACGATCATTTTGTTATTTTTGTTATTAAAAACACATCCTCGTCGTAACATAACCTTGTAACCTTCTGCATACAATCAACAAGTGTAGTGCGTCACAGAAACGAAATCAACTCTCTGCACGAACTTGATAACCTTAGGCTGATGATGGATGAAAATTCGAAACCGGTGAGGAACATCAAAAATATGCAAGTTATGATGGATAAAATCCCAGATGTTCTACAGGATATCCTTAATATCTATTCCCGACTACATTATTTAATAATTTTGCTAGACCAACATGAAAAGGCTTCATGTCAGCAAGATGTGGGAAAACTTGTACAATTCAAAGGGAAACTTTTCTAAACTCTGCTCAAGATAAGATCGATTTTTTTTCTTTTTTTCACTCTATTTCTACTTTCACAGGCTATTGTGAACTTTTCCAGCATCCACTTACTGTATACACAGATTTTTTTTTCCTCAATAGATATGATGTATGACTAGGATGAAAAAGTTGTTGCACCCTTTTCCAATAAATATTGCGTTTGTGTATATATGAAGAAAGGAAAAAATGTATAGATAGATGATCCAAAGGAGAAAGTAAAGCATGGTAGTTTGATATCACACCCTCTACTGGAAGGAAGCATGTAAAGCAAGAATAGTGTATTTTCCAAAGAGAGAAAGGAAACTTTTATAGAAGGAAATTGTGAGAAAATTCCACAACTCCACACACCATACCGAATGAATCAGATAACGTGTTCCATTTTTGTCTATTCTTACTACTGAAATCAAGACAGATTTTCTTACACCGATTTTCAAATATCGATTAAATTAATATTTCAAATTAAATTAAAACTTTCGAAAAATCGAATATATTTCGTGGGTTTCAGAATTTTATTTTATTGACTTTACTGTAGGAACTGTCACAGTTATAACGAAAATATCAAGGTCCCCTAAAGTGAGAAAAAAATTAAAGAATCTGTTGTGGAACTTTCACACGACTTTCTGGACCATTATCTTCTATTTTAATTGACAATTTCCTTCGGCAAGGGTCATTTCCATCAGGACCAATAGTTACTGGCCTTAGCATTACATATTAATAAATCTACTTCGGAGGGTGGGATTATATATATATTTTTTTTTTTGTAGAGTTATGATCACCTAAATGTGACTATATTGTAAGCAACGCCTCTGTCAGCCCCTCTGTAAAATTGGTAAAGGCAGTTTTTTTAAATTAGGCCTAACTGAACATATCCCCTTGCACTTTTTTAAATTTTGTTTTTCAGATTAAAAAAAAGTTTCAAATAATAGCGTTAAGTTTGTAAGAGATGCAATTACTGTTCCAAATTTAAAGGAAAAATCGTTGGAATTTCCACTTTACTGCAAAGTTTTTCACGTTTTTCTCGAATACTTCTAATGTATATTAATTAGTGATAGAACCGGATACTATTTCTGAAGTTGTACAAGGAAAGCTTAAGATTACCGCTCTCCCATCCGAGAAGTCAATTTTCATGATAAACAAAAGAGATCGTCATTTAGGTTTATAGATAGCATACCAAATTTTATGGAGAATCGTTGGAGCTTTGACGGAAGCAAGAAGCAGGAAAAATTAGAAATTTCTAAATATATTTTAAAATATTAGACGAAAAATTGGAGGTTGGCTGGTAAAGGAAACGAGGAACCATTGACAACAACCGTAAAACAGGGCAACTCTCAAAAAACCGGTGGTACACGTATATAAGGCTAAAAGGAAAGGATAAATAGCCATTTTCCTCAAGAAATCTTTTAACGCCGCACATCGTTATTTTCAAGGAATATTCTACGCTCTCCATTATCTATACTCTATCCATTTATATTTATCAGAGACATTTTCCGTGGTAGCCTGCTTCATTTTGTGGTCATCGACCGGTTTCGGGCGTTCGCCCATCTTCAAGATGCGTTTCTCAGACAGTGTGACAACACAGACTTGCACAGAGCAAACTCAGTTTTCACACTCTGTGCTGCACAAACTGTGGTTGTCACACTGTCTAAAAACGCATCCTGAAGATGGGCGAACGCCCGAAACCGGTCGATGACCACAAAATGAAGCAGGCTACCACGGAAAATGTCTCTGATGCTTTCCAGCTCTGCGGAACCAACCACCACAACAACATTTATATTTAGTTTGGCTCGTGTTTATGTATAAATTATTTAATATCTATCTAGCCATTAAATTAGTTGTCTTTAAGCGTTGTTAAATTCTAATTCCTAATTTTCTCTCCAAGTGCTTGGCATTATCTAAGCCAGTTCCAATTAAATATTTCTTAAATGAAGTAAAAACTCTCGTGCCTTGCTACATGACTATTCTATACATGAGTACATATACTATATAACACAGCACCCATCTACACATTACACACAACAACCGCAAATTTCTAATTGTTTCTTACTTCCCTCACAGTGCCATTTTCCAGAAAAGCGCAGAAATGTAAACAAAAAAATCTGGTGTGAAACACTCACAGAACTTTCTCTTACTCCAGTTCTCAAAATTATAATTGCCAAATTTTATAGTTTTTGTAACAAATTTAATGAAATTCGTCGAAAACTGAAAAAACTGTTCAGTAAAAGCCCACTTTCGGTTTACTAATTTTCTTGAAACTCGGAATTTTGGCCATCTATTTATTTCTAATTAATTTTGTTTGGATGATAGAATTGTATAGTCAACTGTGATAGCACTTTAGATGAAAACCTAATGTCGCCCCTCCCCCAAAAGTGCCCTTAAATAAATTTTCCCAGAGAAATGTTTCAAATAAAAGTTGTAGCACCTTGTATTTGTAGTTAATATACAAAGTTTCAAGAAAATCGTCGGAGCCATTTTTGAGAAAATTGCAAAAAAGTAAAAAAAAACACTAGTAAAGTGATACTTCCGGTTGAGGAATTTTGACAGATAACATACTGACAGATCCCATGGTGATACCTAAACGGAATATCAAGTTTCGATTTTGTACAGTTTTTCGTTTTTGAGCTATGCTGTTCACATACATACATACACACACACACACACACACACACACACACATCATTTGCTAAAAACCACTTTTTTTGACTCCGGGGACCTCAAAACGGATAACTCGATATCGAAAATTTGACACGATTACAATACTTCCTGTTACTAGGAGTCAGAGAAAGTAATAATTTATTCAGTAAAGTCGCACTTCCGGTTACTCTTTCTTGACGGAAATTTTCATTACTGATGCGTGGTATAATCTAGACGGTATACCAATTTGGGCTAATCTAGACGGTATATCATGTTGGTATAATCTAGACGGTATACCAATTTGGGCT
Source organism: Triatoma infestans (assembly GCA_011037195.1). Classification (NCBI taxonomy): domain Eukaryota; kingdom Metazoa; phylum Arthropoda; class Insecta; order Hemiptera; family Reduviidae; genus Triatoma; species Triatoma infestans. Next base: position 47,699 of record JAAEAF010001570.1, on the reverse strand, counting down.
AATCTAGACGGTATATCATGTTGGTATAATCTAGACGGTATACCGGTATACCAGTTGGAGCTTCCTGTGATTTTTCATTTTTTGAGATATTTCGTTCACACGCGGAAACAGTTCGATAAAAACGTTTCTTTTGTATTTTTGGCAGAAAAGTCAATTTTAAAAATTTTCAATACTTCCTTTAACAGCAGTAAAAGAAAGTAATATTCGTATGGATAAATAAGAGATAATTCAAATTAAGAAAAGCTGAACTTGACAGTTATTAATAGTGCAATGACCAAGTTTTATCGCACTTGTAGCTGGATTCTTTTTATTTGTTACCTAGAAAGGATACAAAAGTAGTATCATATAAATCTCGTTGCATAATAAGATTACAGAAGTAATGTAATGTGATAAATTGTATACAGTATTAACTAGATATGTAAAAAAATAAACTAAAAAAAAGCATAAAAACAACTGTGTGAATAAATTTCTTGCACCTTTATGCATTTAAATTATTTAGTTCTGAATAGTTGTTCTGCCCACACTCAAAAACTATGCACCAGTGTAGGTGTTATTTTATGAGAATGTATGTTGCACGTTCCAGGAATAGAAGACATAGTGCTGATAGTGGAAACTTGGCAAAAATGTAAAAATTTGCAACTTAGATGAAGAATTTGTGCTGCGCATGATCCTACAGAGTTCCGGCTTTTATTCTCTGATTTTTTTCCCTGAACTAGAAATTAATTACAATACTTCCTCTTACTAGGAGTAAGAGAAAGTAAAAAGGAAAAATTTCTAAAAATTTAATTATTAATAATGGACGAATTTACTTCAAATTTGGTATTTTTACAAAACACGTAGTTGCACCCCCAATTTCACAAAAATAAATTGAACTATAAGCACGTCTATCAGTTCCGACAGAACTTCTAATAGCAATTTAGAGTAAAGCCTAACCTTAGAAATTCTCCACAAACACAATAAATTCCCCCCCGCCCCCCGAAAAGAAATGTTTCTTATAAAGAAGAAAAGTTAGCATTCCAAGGAAATCGAAGACAGTTTCGTAAAGCTCAAAAACCTATAAAAATCTATATTCTCCACACTACAAATTCTTGCTGCCATTAAATGTCACTTGATTGTATATAGGTTGCAGAATTGTAGACTGAAATGAAAACTGAAACCGAAATGGCGACAAAAGAAAGCAGCTGGTGGACAAATAAATTTAAAATAATTTTCAGAAACGTTAACCTCAACCAGAAACTAACACTTTAATGTTGTGGGATGTTAGTGGTGTCGCCTAGTGATCTACAGTGTAATCACATTCAAGTAGCTCCGACAATCTGTAAACTATAAGGTTCGCTTTACCTATATTCATTGGGATCTATAATAAAACAATTTATTTGTTCAATTTTTACTTTCTCTTATTTATTTAGAATTATAACAAGAAAATATTGTGTGAATTTTCTCACACCGGATATATTTATTTCAAAACTAATAAGAAGTAATGTTTAAAGAAAAACTACAAACAAATCTTACTTTTTCAGATCTTAAGTAAATCATATTATTATTTCATATAACTTTACGAAAAGTAATAAAGAAGGCACTGTTGCTTTATAATCAGCTGTTTATCTAAACATCTGATCCATTGTTAATGTTCTCACTATGTGTGGTGTACGTTCTTAAAATGATTTCTCATACATTTTTGATTACATCCAGTGTACATCTGGCCCCCCCAGAACTGTCTGATTATACATTATTCATCTCCCTCGCTAAAATAGAATTCATTTATAAATATTAAATATTTTCCCCGTTACATTTACTCTAACTTTATTGATTCCAATTCCAGGCTTTATTATTAATAATATAATTAAATAACTAAATAAACTAATTAAATTCAAGTTTATCCATTAATCTTGACACACAAGGCTTTTATAAATCCTCTTCATTCCTAGGATTATATGGATAAAAAGTTTCAAGTTATAGTAAAGAGGATTTAGGAGACATCTTGCCTAGAAAATAGCACCAGGTTGGCCAACATATTGCTGTGAATATCAAAATAAATTGAATATTGTGTTTTAACATTTGCTGTTATTATAAAACATTTGTAAATTGATTTTCTAGCTTTGTGTTAGTGTATTTAGAGTCTGTCCAAAATTTAGAGAGCAGTAAGAATTTTTTATTTATTTATTTATTTTTATTGTCTGTGTGGAGGGGCCATGTTGCATGTTATCCAAACCCTTTTGGCACATATAGCTACGACAAAGATTGGAGCCTTCTCAGTGCACGGGCGGCATCTGGACAGTGTTCTATCGTTACCGACAACACTGATATAAGAGGCTGCTAGGAAGAGAAAATCTAAGACCAGCACTGCTGGATTCGAACCCGGAACATCCGCGTTGCTAGCCCAGCGCGCTACCACTGAGCTAATCCCTTCCCTGAGCAGTAAGAAAGTTTTGTTAATTAATTTTGAGGTTAACTTCGACTCACAGATCTATTGACCCTGTATAACTCTTTATTACCAAAATTTCAAACTTTAAAAAATTGCCAATTAGATTTTCAAATTAATTTTTTTTTTTTTTGAGGGTTCTGCAATGCGACCATTTGATGATTTATTGTACCCCCTCTGGTGCCGTAGATGAGCTTGTTCATCTACAGCACCCTCTCCAGGTTGAGCTCCCTAAGGATCCCAAGATCCTGGAGGGTTCTACGGTGGATATTTCCTCCTCCCCTAGCTGGTAAGACCCAGACTATTAAATCTTCTTTGAATGACGGCATCACAGTCTGTGAGGTGATGTATCGGAGTTTCCTCCATCTCCCCACAGAATCTGCAGTGCCATCATCTTCTAGGCCCAGCTTCCTCAGGTGTCCCCTGAATCTGCAGTGCCCCGTAAGAAATCCCTTAAGGATACGGATCTTGATCTTACTTAGACTGATGCAGGCTTTCGACCTTTCCTGGTTATAGCCTCCCAGACAGACCTTAGCCTGCCTCAGACCCGGGAGAGTGTTCCAAAGACGAGCTCTTTTCGCCACCTCCTCCTTCTTGATTTCTTCTAAGAATACCCGGTCGCTGACTCCGCAAAAGGGCTCTGGCCCCAAGAGAGGAAAGGCAGTGCCTTCTTTTGCCCGAGTGTCGGCCACTTCATTACCTTCCACGCCAACATGTCCCGGCACCCAGAAAAGGGTGACTTTATTTCTTCTGCCTAGGTCGTTAAGCTTACCTACGCATTTCCATACCATTTTAGAACTGATAACATGTGCTTTAATGGCAGTCCGACTATCGGATAGGCTAACTATCTCCTGATTCCGATATCCCCTGCCGAGGTTCAACTGAACGCACCTTCCAATAGCGTTAATCTCCGCCCAGAAGATGCTGGGAAACATGCCCATGGGTTCCGAGTGTTTGGTTCTAGGCCCAAACACCCGAGCCTCGGTTCCTTGGAGGATCTTAGACCCATCTGTATACCACTTAGTGGCATGCTTTCTAATACTAGCCAGGGCGGATCCTTGGCTCCACTCTCTTTTCGTACTTGGCTTCGAGGAAAAATGTCTAACGAAACTATATTTCTTAGTCATACTATCCCTAGGAAGGTACCAGGCGAGGGAGCCGACAGAAGGAAATGTCCGCGCCCTAGAGCTTAGCCCATATCCCCCACGCCCTCTCTAGAGATTCTGAGGAGGCTTCCTTCGCCACCTTTCCACCACCAGGTGGAGCGGTGTGAGATTTAGAATGAACTCAATCCCGTCCGTGAGACACGTCTTCATTGCTCCCGTCGTGCGTAGGCACGCAAGGCGCTGTACTTTGTCAAGAGTTTTGTCAAATTTATAATTTGTGTGTCAGATTAACAATTGACATAAGAATAAGAGAAAAATCATTCAGTGCTCCACACCAATTATTATTATTTTTAATTAGTTTCTTAACCGGAAATCCACACCTGAATGGCGCAGATCCAAGGCTGATTTGGCTGATCTGCCCAGTAGTTATAATTATATTACTCAAAGTAATATATATAGAAACTGTATTATTTTTCTAATGAATATCTATAAGTTTACATGCGCACTATTTTGAAATCTAATTTAGGTTGGAGAAATCAATTTACTATTGTAGATTTCTTTCATCTTTAACCGACTTTATAATTAATTTATTCATTTTTATTGCGCTTATTCTTATAGTTTGATTTATTATTGTTCTATCTGTTATTTACACAGTTGATTTTATAGCAAATACAACGGATTTATTATAAACATTATTATTGTATTTTATGGGAGAGTTCGTTACTCCTCTACATCATTTTAATGATAGACGTAATAAAAGTAATTCTCAGAAATCATAAATCCACCTGTCCATCTATCTGCACATATTAGAATTAATCAAAAATCACAACATGCCGTTGGTTATAAATTATTCTCTAGAAAACATCAAAAAAATGATGTATATACGCATTATATATTATACAAACCGTAATATTATAGTTAAATTTTATTATTCATAAAGTTTTGTCATTATAAAAATAGTTTCTTATTGTAATAGTTTTATAGAAAACGTTTGTGTGCATATTATATTTTGGTTGTATGTTTGTATGTACATAGGATGACCAAAAAAACAGCGGATCACATTCGAATCGTAACTCTTCTTGAATTTGGACGGTCATCATTTTAAATGGATTCATTTAGAAAAACAAAAACAAAAAACTGAACAGTACGTGCAGTAGAGAGGCGATCACGTGATCTGTTTGACTAATACCCTATTTTAGGCGCACACAATGAATCGTTCTGAAAATTAACCGAAAAAAAATATCTAGTAACGCCGCTGGTGTTCATATTAAGAAGCTAAAAAATAATATGTGGGCAGAATAAAACCTCGTGACAAGAATATTATCAATATAGCAATGGTTTCTTTTATCATCTCATGTGTTTCAGTCGATAACCTTTTATTTGGTTATACATTAAACTGCAAATACATAAAAACTCTACTACCGATAAAAAGAAATCGTGAAACAAATCTCGAAGAGTTTCTATTATTATAAATTAATATCATCCCCCAGAAGTACGCGCTTAAAAATCAATCGTACCTTTCAAATAAAAAAGACACCTTGTTAAGTTATGCTTAATATTTCAAGTTTAAAGCAAATTTCAGGAAAATTCCAGAAATTGAAGTTCTTATTGTGTAAAGTTCTGGAATTCCATGAATGCTTTTAATGTACCTTATACAGGTAATAGAATCAATGTTGATTGGAAAGCCTAACATTTCACATTTACTGAATGGTTTTTCAGTTTTTTTTTGCGATTTCCTCGAAAACGACTTCAACGATTTTCTATTAAATACGTGTTGAACTACACACATAAAGAGCTACCATTTTTATTTTTGTATATTTCTCCGGGTAAAGTCATTTAAGTGGGCTTTTGGGGGAGGCGTGGGTTTATTTTCCTCTAACGTGCTATCTTAGTTGATTATAAGAATGTTTCACACCAGATTTTTTGTCCTCCCATAAAATAATCTGAATATGTTTCCAGGTGGAGAACAAGACCCGAAAGCCTATGAAGAATATCATAAACACCATACGAGAATGCGTGAAGAGACAAAATGTAAAACACCCCAGCCGAAAATAGTGAGAGTCTCCGATCATTATCCATCCGGTTCGAAAACCTATCAACCGTCATGCATCAAATTACATAGATGTGATGAAGATACTGGATGTTGTGAAGGAAATCGTAGATGTGGTGTGAAAAGTAGCAAAAAGGTTGAATTCCATTTCCACGTAAGTAAAGTTCATTTTCTATCATCTTTATGATTTTGTAACAAATTGATGTGAGCTGTTGAAATGTTTCTTTAGGGGGCTCATTGGACCCAGCACCGTGTCTGGAGATGTTTTGCTAGTTATGAACAAGAATTGCACATGCCGATTTAGGTTGCGGGTTACAGACCTCCCCAATTATATGCCTAGAAAGATGAAAAGTAATCAATGTGCCTAAAAATGTTCGGGGATAAGTCCTGGGAAGTTGCGGTTCCAGCTTTTTCACGAAACTGTCATTTCAAGTATAATGTATACCATCTATACATAACGTAAATTCAGACCGCCACGTCATCCGAATTCGGAAAGAATCTCCAACAGGCCACGCTGACGGATGTATCCGTCCAATAGGGTGACGGTTACATTACCTAATCACAAACAGTAGTAGTAAAATGACTTTGAAAGGATAGTCACGATACACTAAATAGTTAAGTTTGTTTGCCTGGCATAATTGCTATCATTGTTGCAGTTGAGTCCGCAGAGCTGGAAAGCAACAGGGATTTTTAATAATTTTTTTCGTAAATAAGAAGAGGTATTGTCGCGTCATCAATCATAACCAAATTCTCATACTGTACGCCGATTAAGTACTTACACTAGAAATGGAATCTACATACAAGAGTTAATCCAAAAGCCCAAAACTTGCCAGACGGCAATTTTTATTGGGGGGCGTGTGGTAAGCACGCCGCAGTTTCTTGGCCGTTTAGTTCCTACCTTCGCTACCTAGGTACGCTACCAACTATAGCTTTCCTCTTTTTCTCGCGATTCTGGGTCAACACCTACATTGCCGCCACGGGAATCGAGCCTCGAAGTAGAGTGCGCCTAGACCAACCCGTGAGAACTTACGCTTCATACACATCTAATTGTTTTTTTCGTCTCCGATTTGGTAAAAACTCGACATAAAATACCCCATTCTAACCTACTTTCCCATGCCAATCCCTTGATGTTCTCTCACTAGCAACCTGAAACCTCCTTGAATATCCAAGACATCTCAACAAGTGGGACCATATGTGGATTTATTCTATCTTATCATCCTTGTTTGTTATACTGAATGTACAGTTATAAATGACTGCAAAAAAAAGGAGTACGTAAACTGATTTTGCTCTTGCAAATCTGTATTATCACACTGTTTATCAACACATCCTGATGATGGGCGAACGCCCAACACCGGTAGATAACCACAAAACGTTGCAGACTGTAACCGAAAACGATTACAGAAGTGCCCCTTCTGCTGCGACAGAAGATTTTTTTTTTTTAATTTCTCTAATTCCTGTTAGAGAAAGTATTGTAATTGTGTCAAATTTTCGATATCGTGCTTTCACCGCAAATACATGTTTTGAGGTCTCCTGAGTCCAAAATAGTGGAATTTTAGAAATGCGTGTGGGTTTGTGAACAGCATGGCTAAAAAGCGAAAAATCACAGAAAGTTCAAAATTGACATTCCATGTGGGTATCACCACGGGATCTGACAGGAACTTACCTGTCAGAATTCCTCAACCGGAAGTGCTACTTTGCTGAATGAATTTTTCAGTTTTTTGCAATTTTTCTGCAAACGTCTCCAAAATGATTTTTTTTTAAACTTCGTAGCCTATATAAGTACCTATCACTTTTATTTGTTTTGGTACATTTTCATACACAATTGTCTGAACAGTAGTAAGAGAAAGTAGAGAGAGTTGTTCACACCAAAATTAATTTTTTTTTAGTTGTAACAATGGAAGTGTAAAAATAAAAGAGTAATCAGAATTAAATGTAAATGAATTGAAACAAATGATCATTCCGTTAGAAGGAAGAGGTAAAGTTCCCGAGGGAGGCACCCAGTCTGGTACACTAGTCTAGTGACACTGCCTGACAAATTACCAACTTCTCCACCAATTCATTATTTTAATATTCATAAGACGCAATATTTTATTCTATCTCTTTACCTGTGCCGCTGTAATTTATTATTACTCCTTGTTGTTAATATAATGTATAAGAGTGTGTGTGTCTGTAAACATCATAATTCACAAACGAAAAAATTTCACCATAAGTGTCCAGAAATAGGATCCAAAACAAATAATTAAATACATTCTGGTGTGAATATGCCAGACTCTCTGCCCTTCTTAAGTTCAAAGTGAAATATTTTCTACATACTGGCAATTTTGGTTAATATTATGTGGGTGGGAGGTATACTGACATTAGAGGGTTAGTGTGACGTCCCACTTCTTCTAGTACCCGTCCCAAACCAATTTTTCTAGAGAACGGATTCAAAACAAAAGTGACAAAGTTCAAAGAAATCCAATGAAGTCATTTTCGAAAAATCGAGAAAAACTTAAAAAAAATCAAGCAGGTAGCGGAGAACCACAGCTGTAAGCATTAGAGGCGTAGAGTACGTCGACGCAAATAGAACTTTACTTCAAGATCTAACAATAATAACGCGGGGATGGCTGTGGTTCTCCCGCTGTCTGCTTCATTTTTTTTTTAATTTCTGCTCTTCTGAGTGCGTGTTTTTTTGTTTGTAAATTTAAAGCCCGTCAACATCTATGATCATTGGCGTCCGGAGCTTTCTCAGTGCACTGCCGGTCACTGTTCTCTCGCTACAGACTACCCTGTCCATTTCCGGGCAGTGAGCTGTGGTGGCTCCTAGGAAGAAAAAATCTAAGGGGTAAGCAGTGGACTCGAACCCGGGATCTCCGCGTGAGAGTCCAAGACGCTAACCACTGAGCTAATCCGTTCCCTCGAGTGCATGTTTATTCGACGTTTTATAAATTTCCATATTTATTACCACTGTTAATAATTAGAAGAATCCGCTCTAATCCGTAAACATCCCTTTTTATAGGTTTCATTTAACCCCCCTAAGACTGCACTTACCCCCCCTATCCAGAGGCTCGGTAACGCTTTTTTGGCAACGCTTTCTCTGCTAAGATGAAAGACCCTATATATATCCCTATATATCGAAGTGAAAGACGTATTCTACATCAAAAAAATTGCCCCTTCTGTAGGTACTGCGCCCTTTTTGTGGGTTCTGTGCCCCTTCTGTAGGTACTGCGCCCTTTTTGTGGGTTCTGTGCCCCTTCTGTAGGTACTGCGCCCCTTCTGAAAGTACTGCGCTCCTTCTTTAGGTACCCCCTATTTTCTTCAAATTCATAATTTTTGCAAGTATATTTTTCCTCATTAGCATTATATTGGTGTAATGTAGGAAAAATAACGTACCTATACAATAACAATACTCAGAAATGGTAATTCAGAGGCATGTCCTGGTCATCCCTTCTTTTCCATTTTTTCTAAAGAACCCCTCTATAATTAATTAAGGAGAAGTTTGAAGAACAATTTAGACCAATTTTCGAGGAAATTTAAAAAAAAAAATCCATATAGAGAAGCGATATTTTCGGTTGAGGAATTTTTGACCTGTAAATTCTTGTCGGATCCGCTTGGTGATACGAAACGGAAGTTTCAGCTTCCTGCGATTTTTCGTCTTTGAGCAATTTCTAAAAATCATTTTTTTCAGATTCAAGGGGGGCCTCAAAAAATGTATTTTCGATGAAAACCCAATTTCGAATATCTGACACGATCGCAGCAGTATCTTCCTGTCACAGGTATAAAAACAAGGGGATAGGCAGAAATAATCCCACAATAGTTGGGCAGGTTGCAAAAGAAGTTAATCGTGCTAATTGACTGGAAACATTACATGGAGAGGAGATGTTGTTTTCATAATGATCACCAAGAAATGGATAATGTTCCCAATAATCTCGCTGGTGAGGTTATTTGGATATGAGAATCATCCTTGCCGGGTTGCTTGTTGGAGAATAGTGCTAACCATTGTATTACCTTAAAGGGGAATAAGGTGGAAATGGACGCCACAGCCGGGGGAGACTGTTATGCCGCCAATGTATATGTGTGAAAGTTAGTAATTCGATTTTATTGCACCTTTAGCCCTGACACATTTCCTGTAACATATACTTGGGAGCATTGTGAGCATATCCACGGCTTGGTATTGGTCTTACTGAACACTGTACTCGTTGCCATAACCGTGGCAAACGAGGATATGCTGTGTGGAAATTGCCGCTATCCATACTTACATTTAGAGATAAATGCGTATCACATTTTGTACGCTTCATCACATAGCGTTAGCAATGACAGTAACATGGCGGCACGTGTGAAAGTGAAGCTCTACACTAGTATATTGAATGTCGCGCCTACCACAGCTTCCGTTTTTTTTTTATTTTCCAAAAATGGATGGTTCGGTTTCGTACTTTTGTTAATTTTCTTTGTAAAATGAAGCTTTCTTATAAATCGATAAACATCCACTACAATATTGACAATTACCCCATAAAATTAGTATATAAATATGGCTCATAAAATGGGAATTCATATTTCTCTTTAAACTTTTTAGAAATAGAGGGCTTCTCTAGAAGAATAGAGGATTGCTTCTTTAGAAGAAAGCCAATCAGAACATCTTCTCTTGAAACCCTTATCAATTGTCTTTCTGGTGTGAAAAATTCACACGACTTATTGTGCTTATCGATGTTTGTATATGCGGGTGGATAAGCAATGTTAGAATAACATCTGGAATTTTAGCTCACTTTTTAGCTGAGGTATGATGCCTCTTTTTGTTTTTGTTTTGGCCGGTTTCGGATTATATAAACAATCGAATCAGCATCAGAAACTTGAAATTGAAGACACCTCTCTATATGATTTTGGTAACCATACTCTGACGATGGATGAAGCCGATCAAAACCACCATGAAAGAAAGGAAGAAACATGTTACAAAAGATAAAATTCTAGATATTAAAAACTTTTTGAAAGTAGGAGTTTCGAAACTTTTTCTCGTATCTCTTGGTTAAAACTCAAAAACCTGGGTTTTATCTCCTTGTGATTTTCCTCTCTTGAGCATGTTGTTCCCACTTAAACATTCACGGATCAATTTCAGAAAAATCTTTTTATAGATGAAAACTCATTTGAAAAGTCACAAACGATCAAATATTTTCTCTAACGGCAGTAAGAGAAAGGAAAAAGAAAAATAGCTGACAGATTTATAGATACCGAGAAATTAACAATCATTGACAGTCCGAGGGAGGGATGTGACTGAAGCTGTTCCTGAGAGTATTAGTTGATAAGGCTTTTATTATCCACAGAAAGTTTTCAGTGGTAGCTGGTTGTTCATTCAGTTCAAATATATCCACCGGTGCACCCATTACTCCTAATAAAAGTTTTATTCCTTACCTTCTTCTTAATCATGATTTACCTTTCTTAAAAAAAAAGAAGAGAGAAATACGGAAAAAAAGTAGGAAATGGGGAAAAATTTATGGCATAACCTGAGTAATAAAGTTAGTGCAATAAAGACAGCAGAGAAGGCAACTGGCGGAATTTACTGAAGATGGATGAATGTTCGATCAGCTGTTTGGCGTAGTGTGTTACTTGAACGGCAGGTAGCGGTCATGTGCTCTACTTTCTGGTCACACTCGTACTACCAGGTGTTAAGGCGATTGGAATTAAATATCTACTTAAGTACTGTATCACGGTCTATTAGTGTCTATTGACTTAGTAAAAAAGTTATAGACACAGTTACTTTTACCAATTCAGGTAAGTAACCTTAGGTGCTTTCTTTTCCACTCCTCATCTCCTCATTGTAGACTTAATAAGCACATGCATCGCATGGTCATGACAACGAATACGCTATGTAAATTATGTCAGAAGGAAGTATAAACAGCATTGCTCCTACTGTGTCAGTGTGAAGGGCTCGTGTGGCAGGGATTTCTCCTCTTGGGGGAGAAGAAACTGACGCCTGCAAGTTTCACCATAGTCTCTCAAGACTTCTGAGTCTAATAAAACAGACAGGACTAGAGAGGGCACTCTAACTTGTGGATGCCACAATAGTGGTCGCGGTAGGTATACGCTTGATAGCCAACCCTATAAAATCTAATCTAATCTACCACTCATTTCCTAACACCTTGCTTTGATATGTCGGTCGCTTCAAAACACTTGGCCAATAATATGTAGGCGGACGATAAATGGCAGCCATTGAATGTACGTTGGAAGTTGGCCATTTCGTCCTTGTCGATTTTGTGACGAAAACCATCAATGAAGTTGGCTACAGTATCGTGTGATTGCCGACTCAGTTCAGCCCCTATTTAAATAAAGGTCCTTGTTGAACTTTTCTTTTTTTTTTTTTAATTTATTTATTGTAATACAGTACCAACACAAAATGTGTTTTGCCTGTAATGCTGTTGTCTGTATGATAATGTACTGACGTGTAGAACGTGTGCAGGTACCCCATCCAATGATGGCCCTGTTGGAGTGATTTGTTTATGGAGTGAATAAATGAAATGTGAAGTGAAATGAATGTATGGGTGTGAATGTAATTATGCTAGTTCATAATGTCTTCAGTGAGGTCTGTCAGTCAGTATGAAGTTTGTCTACGGTGGATGTAACAAGTCTTGTGGCCATCTCCGTTTTAGTCTTCTTTCTGGAATCAGAGACATTTTCCGTGGTAGCCTGCTTCGTTTTGTGGTCATCGACCGGTTTCGGGCGTTCGCCCATCTTCAGGATGCGTTTTTCAGACAGTGTGCCAACACAGACTCGTACAGAGACTTAGCTTCACACTAACTGAGGTGTGTTTTTAAATACTAAACTCTTAAACTAGGTAAAGGGATGTGGCCAGATGGGTGGGAAAACACGTGTTTGGGTTGTTAAAGGGCAAATTCTTTTCTTACAGTGGACGCGGGGGTCTAATCTTTAAACTCTGTTGTTGGAGGGAGACTTATTTCACGATTAACTAACCAAAATACTAAAATATACAAAAAATGAAAAATATAAAAAATAAGATGCACAAAATAAATCTAAATAAAATTAAACAACGATTAAACTAACATTTTAAAATTCGTTCATTCGTTTAAAACTGAACGATTTTTTATATAATTAAACTAAGTTTTCCCAGTTCCAGAGAATTAAGAAATTCCAGTCATTCTTTCACTTTTCCACGCAACCCTTACATCCTCGCAAGCATGTATACCTAATTATGTTTTCTTATATAATTAAGTTTTTTATTATGCATCCCACAAAGCATGTCACATCATCCACTCACATACATCCTCCAAATACTCAATATAACATCATCCAACATATTTTTACTCAATAAAACATCCAAATATTTTTCACATACACCCGCTGTTGTTGGAGGGGGACTTACTTCACGATTAACTAACCAAAATATTAAGAATATACAAAAATAAAAATAAGATGCACAAAATAAATCTAAATAAAATTAAACAACGATTAAACTTACATTTTAAAATTCATTCATTCGTTTAAAAGTGAACGATTTTTTTTTTATATAATTAAATTAAGTTTTTCCGGTTCCAAAGAATTAAGAAATTCCAGTCATTCTTTCACTTTTTCACGCAACGCTCACATCCTCGCAAGCATGTATACCTAATTTATACTTATAATTATATAAGAAAACATAATTAGTAAAATGTACTGTTTTTGTTTTGTTTATATTGAGTTTACTTTTCCATGTGATGTTCCAGTTATGCAAGTTAGTCAAATGCTGCTCCAATATTAATTTGTTGGTTATTATGTCTGTGTTGGTAACAAGTAGTGCTGTGTCATCCGCATAGGTCGCAGTAACTATATTCGGATGTTCAGGTATGTCGTATGTGTAAATATTGCATAGTAGTGGCCCCAGAACACTCCCCTGCGGGACTCCAGCCTCAATGGGATGAATGTCGGAGATAACTGTTTTTACCCTAACACTGAAGAATCTGTCCTCGAGATAAGATTTTAGCAAAAGGTAATAAGTGAAAGGTAGAATTCTCTTTAGTTTGACAAGCAATCCTGGGTGCCATACTTTATCGAAGGCTTGTGAAACATCTAGAAAAATGCCTGTACATATCTGTTTGGATTCGAGAGCGTTAGCAATGTGTGTTGTGACTCTTTGTATTTGATGAATAGTAGAGTGCTGTTGTCTGAAGCCAAATTGATGCTGTGGTATGATACGGTCTGTATAGTGTGTAAGTCGTTTTATGAGCAGTTTTTCTAGTAATTTTCCTAGTATCGGAAGCAAACTAATTGGTCTGTAGGAAGTAGGCTCTGTAGGAGATTTGCCAGGTTTTGGTATCATAGTTACTAAGGAATATTTCCAGATGAGAGGGAAATAAACAGTCCTTAGTGATGCATTAAATAGAAACGTGAGATACAGTATTGCTTTTTTTGGCAATAGTTTAAGGATGTCTGCAGTAATGAGATCGTATCCCGGTGATTTCTTGTTTGACAAGTTCCTTAATAGCATGTTGTACTTCTGCGGGTGTAAAAGGTTTTGGTGGAAGTGAAAGTTGGAGTGGTTCATACAATTCAGTTCTTGTTCTATTGTGAGTCTCTTCTTCCGCATAGTTATGAGGCCGGAAAACTTGTTGGAGGTGGTGGGAGAAAACTGAGGCTTTTTCTTCGTCAGTTGTTGTCCATTTTCCATTGTCGTTTCTTAAAGGTGATGTGACAGGTATGTAGTGTAAAATGCATTTTGTTGTCCTCCATAAGCTGTAGTCTTTGGTACTAAGGGATTGTAAGTATTGGTCTTGCCTTTTAGAATTTAGGTCGTTTAGTTCAGTGTTAAGATGTCTTGTGACTTGGTTGTAGTGCGCCCTGTGTGATGGTAGACCTGTGCGTTGCCACTGCTTTCTTAGAGTCCGCTTTTCGCGCAACAATAGTCTAATATGGTGAGGTAAGCAAGTAGCTGTTCGTGGCTTGTGTTGATGATTGTGTCTCGTCTGCGATGTATATATTGCTGTTTGGATTAGTGTTGTAAATGCTTGTACTGCCTTGTCAAGTTCATCAGAACTCTTCAAGGAAATGTTTAAGTTAATTGTGGAGTTAATTTTGTTTTGAAAATCTTTTACATCTAAGACACCCTCGATTAATCTAGGGTACTTTGTGTTTGTGTAAAGATTGAAATTAGACTGAGTAAGTAATACTGCAGAGTGATCAGAATCCAAGTCGGGAAGTGTTTGGATAGTTAGATTATGTGTGTTCATATCTTTAATTAAGAAAAAGTCTAAGACATCAGGAATTCTGTGACGATCAACTGGCCAATGTGTGGGGGAGGAAGGTGCAATTGGAATTAGGTTGTGTTTATGTATAATGTTGTATAATATTCGACCTGGTGGTGATGTTAGACGGGAGCCCCAACAGATATGTTTTGCATTAAAATCACCTCCAATGATAACCCTTTGTCCTGCTATTCGAAGAAGTTCATCGAATATCCAAGGTTCTAATCGATGATTTGGTGATCTATAAAAAGAAATCATTACTATAGTACCTCTGTCAGTGTAAAGTTTAATAGCACTCATCTGTATGGCATCAGTTTGTGGTAGTATTACAACTTCGTGTTTTATGTAGTTGTTTATAAGTATGGCTGTGCCTCCGCGGGGAGTATTCTGGGGGTGGTCATTTTTGTAAAGAGTGAAGTAGGGTAAAGAGAAGTATGACCGGGATGTAAAGTGAGTTTCAGTAATAAGAGCTAAGTCAATATGGTTATCTGTAATAAATTGTTTGAATATATTTTGTTTAAAAGTAGTCCGTTTGCGTTCCAGAGAAGTATTCGTAAATGTGACATTAGTTCTGCTGTAGCAGTGATGGCAGAATTTGTTGTATTGAACTTGAAAATAAAAACTACAGATGATATATAAGCTCGAAGATTTTTCGTAGGATGTCACACCCACACACTCGTTTGCGGAAAAATGGGGCTTACCTCCTCAGGTTTGGACTATTGGACAGTGCACTGTGTTGAGTGCGGCGAAGTAGCTGACCAAACTTGGGACTATTTAATATTTGAGTGTAAGTAGCCAGTGATAAGAAAGGCAGTATCAATGGCGAAAAATTGGCTCTGCAGAAACGAGAGTTAATAACGCGAGTTTTCATTGATGAATTGTTCGTTTGTAAATACTATCAAGATACAAACTGATTAGTGAGCTGCAAATAATGTATTTTTAGGAATATTGTGTATATAGTGTTTAAGTATCGTATGAAAATTGTGCAAATAAAAAGTAATTTACCACTTTAATAAATTTTTGGAACTATTTTTTTTTGTTTTTAATTTAAGGCGCTTTAACATCTATGATCATTGGCGCCCGGAGCCTTCTCAGTGCACTGCCGGTCTCTGGACAGTGTTCTCTCGCTACAGACAACATTGTCTATCACTGGGCAGTGAGCT
Organism: Triatoma infestans; assembly: GCA_011037195.1. Lineage (NCBI taxonomy): Eukaryota > Metazoa > Arthropoda > Insecta > Hemiptera > Reduviidae > Triatoma > Triatoma infestans. The sequence goes on along the minus strand of JAAEAF010001570.1, from coordinate 31,755 downwards.
GTAGTGGCTCCTAGGAATAAAAAATCTAAGGGTAGCCTAGCTGGACTCGAACCCGGGTCCTCCGCGTGGGAGTCAGTACGCTAACCACTTAGCTAATCCCTCCACTTTTGAAACTATAATTTATAATTATATTTATATTTAAGTAAAATTATTAAAACTTTTTGTTATTATATTATGTAAAGTATTATTGTAAGCAAACACATGTAATATGTATATGGAGCGGGTGGTATAAAGGAATTTTTAAAAAAAATACACATAAGATGTACAGAGTTAGTTGGTGTGTGTAACTAACTACTTATGTGTAGCGCGGTTTGTGGGATGTATACCACAGAATGTAGTACAAACAACTAACACCAGGGGAACCGCAGGTCGCCATGGACGTGGTGGCTATATAGCCATTCCTCTTACAAATATCAGACATCCTACATCATGACCAACATATTTACTTTTTTTTCTTTTTTGTCTCCAGAACCTACAATACTTAACATTTTTTCCATTTAATCCTATCCAGCGCTTTAAATGGTCATTCCATTGGCGCTTTCAAAAAATCATTCAAAAATCATTCCATTTGCAGCCAACTTTTTTGTACTCCGTCGATCTTACCCTGACTTTTTTTTTTCATTCTTCCTTCCACTTGCCATTCCAAAATCTTCTTCAGCAGTTTTGTCTTTCTCTTCATTTAGCCGAAATAATACAACTTCTGATTTTCTATTACATCCATTATATTTCAAATATTTTCCTTTCTTACTCTCTCTTTCCTGAATTTTCTCGCCGAGTGACGCCACAAGTCCGTCTGGACCGCTAACAGTATCTCTCAGGTGTTTATTAGTGGTCCAAGTCTCTGCTCCAAAAGTAATTATGATCGGAAAGACTGCTTTAAATATTAGTAATTTGGTTTTGGGAAGAATTATTTATACATTACCACATTTTTGTTCACATAATCATAATTTCTTGAACACATTTCTGATGACTTGCCAATAGTTTTCTTATCCGAGGGTCCAAGAAGTTTAGCTGCCATCTATCCACAACGATTGATTAACATCGTTCTTGATTTCATCTTCATCTCCAAATTGCTGTGATGCCAACAGTCATTTCTTTAAATAAGATGAAAATAATTAGGGTGTAAAAAAAAGGTGCTAAATACTGGGCTAGATCGGAGCTATAGGAGGTTGTCAGTCAGTCAGATGTTTCCCAATAAAATAATTGCTACGTTTCAAGTGCTGAAGTTGTAGCTTGCTGTCGAACATGCAAAAGCACGATGTCTTCAGATCAGTAATCGTCTTTTGTTTTGGTTAGCATTCTGAGTTTTAATTAATAAAAGCTAAATTTATCGAATACTGGTATAATCGATTTGATAGAAGGTTTAGCTGCTGTTCTAACTTTTGTTTGTATATTCTTCTCGTGTAAAATATGTGTGAGTTTACATTTTTCAGAGAATTGAATATTTTTATTCTATTTAAGTTTTAAATTTGTTAATAATTAAATCTGCTTTTTTTTTTTATTAATTTATAATTTTTTATATTTGTTTATCTTCAAGAAGTTTTATCGTTTTATAATCAAATCTTCTGTGCAAATACTTAAAGTTCCAAAATCTAAGCACTGAATACTTGAATACTGTTCAGTTTCTTAGGCACAGGTATTTTAGTTTTTAGAATTCAAAATAATAGCACTTCTAAGTTGAATAGAAAAACGACGGTATTAGATTATTATCTTTTAGAGCTGTGTCTAAACAGTAGGTTCTTTTTTAACTAGTTTAAAATTTGATCATTTTTAAAACTAAAATGAAAATGTATTTACTACTTTTGAGGTCTTATCATTAAGTTCATAGCATCTTTGATGATATTTGAAAAGAAAATTAAAAGAACACACAAAAATATACACAGAATTAAGAAACATAAACTAAAAATAAAAATCTCTTTATTTTTTTAATACGAAATTACAAAACAATGATATTTACAATGCAATGACTACAGATGGCGTTCATGATATTCATAATATACACAAATGATAATCAATTATCCTAACTAATATTCAACAATTACATTATACAATAAAAAGTATGTTCAGTAAGCTGTACTGATCACCTGTAACAAATTACAAAATATTATTAATATTTTTAGTCCTAAAATGGAAAAATTAGATAAAATTATCAAGGTATTCACCGTCATCTAATATTAAAAGATACCTAAAGAAAATATCCATCATTGTTTATTTAATATAAAAATTTTGTCGAGTCATGTATAGTGAATAGGTATACTTTTTGCGGATGTCTTTAAAAAATGACTGAACGGCTATTTGCTAGCTTGATGAAAAAAGCCGCCGACCTGTAGTCTAATCATTTTATTAGACTTTCTTAGCATTTTTTGTACAGTAATAAATTTTATATTTAATATATATTTTTATTAATCTTAAGCTTCTTAACAGCACCGTTATGAATGTAGAACCTACTAGAAAGAAGAGTTAGGAATGGGAGTGCGACAGAATAAAACAAAAGGAACGAAAGAGCATCATCTATTCCTGAAACTGGATCCAAAAAAAAAATCTGATGTGAAACACTCGCATGACTTTTTCTTACCGTTATTCTCACAGATCAATATAAAGATTTTCCTTCGAATTATCATGTCAATAGTGAAAACATGGTAAAAGCACCTGCTCCTAAAATAAACTGACATAATCAAGTTTAAAGAAAATCACTGTGGTCTTATTTTTGAGAAATGTGAATCAAAAATACTGAATAAACTATTGAGTCTTTCCGGTTTAAGGAATTTGACGAACCTTCTTGTCTAAAGTTTCAACTTCCTATTAGTATTGCGAGTTATGTCAATCACAAAAGATGTGAGAGAAATTTTCTTTAAAAAAACTTTCTTTCGTGCTCTAGAGACTTCAACAAATTATTTCAGAAAAATCAATTTCAAAACTTAGTTTCGGAAATATGATGTGTGTAGAGCAGTTAGAGGAATTAGATATATGTTTGCCGCTAGTATTGGCAGATATTAATTTAAAGTAGGACTACATAGCATTGAAATAAATACTCACTTTTTGGCCTTGGATGTGACTAAATTCTATGCCCAATGATTTTTAAGGTTCTGCACACCACCGGCACCATAGAGACCGCTAGAAAGTCCACCAGAATATAGGCCAGATTTCAGACCGAACCCAGATCCTCCTCCAACTAAGCCAACGCCACCACTTCCCAGGCCGAATCCACTGGCAAGACCAAGTCCACTACCCAGGCCGAATCCACTGCTGCCAACACCGCCGAATCCACTGCTGCCAACACCGCCGAGTCCACCGGCTCCCAAACCTACTCCACCGACACCAAAACCTGCTCCACCTACACCTAAAGCTACTCCACCGAAACCAGTACCAACAGCAGGTGCAGCCACAGGTACAGCTACTGGAGTCCTGACTGGTACAATTTGTGCTACAGGTACTGCAACATTCCTAACCACTGGTACTGGTACAGGATTTGGTACGGGCACGGCAACCGGTCTTGGTACGGACACAGGTACTATATGGGGCACGGGTACAGCTACCGGCCGTTCTACAGTAAAAGGTACTGGTCTTTCTACAGGTACTGGCACAGCCTGTGGTACTCTGACTGGATATGGCCTGTCTACTGGTACTCCGACAGGATGCGGAATCGGTACAGGAACAGCTCGTTCCACTGGTACAGCAACCGGACGTGGTACAGGCACGGCTACTCTGTTGGTTACAGTTACATGTCTGGATACAACTCCACCGCCAAGTCCAGTTCCAGTACCAAGACCTGCTCCATAACCAAATCCAGAAGCATATCCACCAAAACCGCCGACGCCAAGTCCAACCCCACCAGTGGCTAGTCCAAGACCACCTAAACCACCACCTACAAGCCCAGTTCCAAGTCCACCAGCAAGAAGGCCAGTACCAAGACCGGAACCAAGTCCATAGCCCAGTCCACCAAATCCAGCCCCATGTAGTCCACCAAGTCCACCTCCTTGCAGTCCGCTTCCATACACTCCACTTCCGTACACTCCACCCCCGTATAGTCCACCTCCTTGCAGTCCGCTTCCGTACACTCCACCCCCGTGTAGTCCACCTCCTTGCAGTCCGCTTCCGTACACTCCACCCCCGTAAAGTCCACCTCCGTACTGTCCAACGCCGCCTAGTCCTTCTCCGAAAACTCCACGCTTCTCGTGTTTCTTGTCAGGTTCACTGCCACATCTGGCCGTAGCTACCAAGCAAAAGACTACTGCTAATACCTGAAAATATAAACACAAAGATCCATCGTTAGAGTTGGGCCACTTTAAAGATGTTTACCAACCTTCGGAGTTTGGTTTAGCCAAAGGTTCCGCCACGTACTGTTAATGCCTATGAAAGTAGTCCATATTCTGGCTAAAGTGTACTCTGAAGATAGATAACTGAAACCGGTACTTTGAAGACATCCAGACCCATCTGTCCATCATTCCAGACCCAATCATCTACTAGCTTATAAATGGTTAGATAGAGTGCTGGGCCATATCAAAGATAGTGTCCGTCATGTTTTCCTTATTTCTGATCGAATCGGTCTTGTTCTGGTCCAACAAGTATTGTCCTGGTTCAACAAGATTTTTATGTAGAGACTGATTGACGTCCATTTTTTTTTTTTAAGTGATGAATGAGTCCGTGTAACTTTAAAAAGATGGAAATCACCTGTCTCTATATAATTAACTTAATGAAACCAGCCTTGGACGATTGGAGGAAACGAAAACGGGCAGAAATTAAGTGTTAATTTAGTTTTTATCCATAACTTGCAGTTTGGGGTAGGGGGAGGGACCTATTCCGGGAGATCGCTCAGAGTTATATGCAGTTATACCACCAAGACCATTAAAAACTCTGTTTATTGACAAGACACCAAAAAAACAATTATAAAATTGACAAACTTTGAACACAGTTGCCCCACCTAAAATAGTTTATTGGTTGTAGTGGGAGGGGGTAATGTTAGTTCTACGCTTTATGATTAACTTGTAGTCCACACAACAACTGTTTTTTAACAAACCCGAATAATACTGAAATCTAACGTTATAGATTACCCAGAAACCCCTTCCTCCCCCAATAAAACTCAAAAACCAATTTTGTACAAAAACCAAAGTCTTGTACATCCGGTTAACCGATACATATTTGGAATTCTTGGAAAATGCTTTTAATGTACCTTCATACTATTACAGCCGGCAGAATAGTATATTTTATTGAAGAGGTTATTTTGTAAAGGAAGGTAAACAGTTTCTCCCTGAAAAAAAAAATCCCGGAAAAATGGTTCAAATAAAGCAGCTGAGAGACATGATGATAGACCAACCAAGAGAGAGATATGTGTGTGTATAGAAAGTGAATCGTTGTAGCCGCTTTTAGGCAATTCGCAGAAATCTGAAAACAAAAATAAATCTGGTGTGAAATAGTCACGCGACTTTCTCTTACTCCTGTTAATATAATTATGTAAATAACAATTTTACATATTTGTCAAACATAAATACAGGGGTGGTAGGGGGATAAGTACCTACCTACTAGTTTGGCAGGTGGAGAAGTGATTATATATTCTGACCCAGTAGATCGTCCCAAAAACACTCAATAAACTGCATATAAACATTTGAAATTTAACATTTTAATTTTAAAATTCGCGCAAAAACATTTTTTTTTGGAATAAGTTTCATATAAGTGATACGATTATATCTGTACAGTTAGCGTATCAAGTTTACAGGAAATCGTTATAACCTTTTTGCAGAAAATCCAAAAACCTATTCTGTAAAATTGCACTTCCGGTTAACCGATTTTCTTCAAATTTGGTATTCTAGCAATGCTTCTAATGTTGTGCACGTGGCAAAAACCATATATTTTACTGAAGTGGTACTTGAGAGGAAAGTATAACGCTGCTGTTCCCGGGAAAATGTTATAAATAAAAGTGATAGGGATTTATGTGTGCAGATAATACAACGAAGTTTAAAGAAAATAATTGGAATCGTTTTTCAGAAAATCACGAAAAACGGAAAAAACATTCAGTAAATTAGCACATTCGAGTGAGAGATTTTGCTTGAAATCCCTTCTTGTTTGATGTGGTGGTAGGTGCCTAAACGGTCCAATACAGTTTCTTCGACTCTACGGTCCTTTGACTTTTCGTTCAGACCATTTTCGCTAAAAACATGTTTAACCCATTCAGGGGGCCTCAAAACATGTATTTCCGATGAAAACTCAATTTCTAAAATCTGGCACGATCGCAATACTTCCTCTTACTAAGAAAGGCATTAATATTTGTGCAGACAGGATGTGTAGAATGTTTAAAGAAAATCGTTGTACCGCTAGTACCGTTAAAGTAAATCGCGAAAATCTGAAGAAAAATCCAGAAATCTTTCCTGGCTGCCCTTCCCGGTTGATGGATTTTGAGCGATACCTAACCATGTGGGTGGAGACCATTCGCTGAAAACATTATGTTTTCGTACTCAGGGGACCTAAAAACCATGCAATTTCCGGTGTAAACTCAAATCTTGAGAAAATTTGACACTCCGTAATTCTTCCTGTTTACAGTGTAAAAAATCCGAAACTTTGATAAAAAGAAACGACCGTACACATTGATCTATCGACACCAGTTTTTTTTTTTTTTAACTTAGACAGAAATACTTAAAATGAAAAATTTCAATAAAATAGAAAGAAAAGATAAGACTACCTTTGTATTCATGATGGGAGAACAACCTGAGAACAGATTTGTTTGATGCTGTGATCTGGACCAACTGCCCATTTATATATATACTTAAGGTTCTCCTACACCACCACCAAAATACAAAGTTTCCTACAGTTGACCAGTTAAAAAACATTTTCTGAACCTGATCTGTATGACATTTCTGAAACATACTTACTCTTCTTCCACGGTAACTTGTAACAATATTTTTTATATGTATATTCAGGAAGTGGACCGATGGTAGTTTACATTCTGTTCTAAATTATGTAAATATCACAAATTATATAAATAAAAGTCAGTTTTGGTTTATTACCAATAGCAACATATTTACATTATTACATTGTTAAAAACATAACATAACCTATTGCATAGGTTATGTAACAGCCTGTTCATCCGACTTGACTTACATTATCCTCTCAAATTTTTTTTTTTTATTTATTTACAGCAAGTTATTTCCTAAATAAAATAAAACTGTTACAAGTGTTATCTCCTTTAAATTGTCATTAAATAATAAATACTATTAACCAAAAATAATAATAAATTCTTCTTTCCCTCCCCCCTTTCATTTTTAAAAAGCATTTAATTTAAATTTCATTAAAAAAAAAGAAAGAATTATGCCGCAGGTGAAAGTATGACTGCAAGATGAAGAGTTCTAAAAACTCTACTCCAGTCCAGAAATCTGCAATCCTTTAAAGTTCACCGAGTCACAGATATTCTACTACCTACTTGAAAAAATAATGTACTTCCTTATTTGCATAAACAAAAAAAATTTACTAATTTATACTTTTGTTTTTTGTTAGCAAATTTCAACCGCTGAACAATCTACGATAAATTAGTTTTTATTTTTAAGGGCCTTGCCCAATTACTTTTTACTTTCTCTTACTGTGGGTAAGAAGATGAATCGGTGTGATCGTGTCCGACTTTACGATTTATTCGTTTTGACGTCCACTTAGTCCGGATAAGTGGTATTTAGAAAATGGCCTGTATTTGTATGTAAATACGTTAACAGCATCCCCTCCCCAAATCGCAGAAATTTCAAACTTGATATTCCTTTTGGGTATCACCATGAGATCTGACAGGAAGTCCCTCAACTGGAAGTACCACTTTATTGAATGGATTTTTTTTTTATGATTTTCTCGAAAATGGCTCTAACGATTTTCTTTAATCTTCGTATAACAATTGCCCATATTAAGCGCTACAATATTTATTTGAAATGTTGTTCCAGAATTAAATATGTAGCCAAAATTCCGAGATGGAAGAAAATCGGTTGACCGAAAGTTCTGACTTCTCCATAAAAATATTTACCGATTCATTTAAAATATAACTAGAAACTACAGAACAGTAACTAGAAATGCAGAGAAATTTTTTGCAAGAAAGTCTATTTAAGGGGATTAGAGGTAAGGTTATGCTGTCCTCAAAAAAAGTAGTTTTGTTAAGTTTAGATTCTACCATTGATACAACATTGAACACAATTAAACATCGGAAGAATTAGAAGTTTGAAGAAAATTTGTTAATTATAACTGTGTCAGTTACAGTGAGAGAAAGATTTTTGTTTTTTTTAAATCTGGTGTGATACACTCCAAACGACTTCCTTTTACTGCTGTTTACATGTACTTGTAACAGACAAATTTCTCTTGAAAACTTTATGCGTGAGGCTTATGCGAGAACATAGCTTTGGACCGGAACAAATAGTTACTGCAGAAGGAACCTTGGATATGGAGATACCTTGGAGAAGAAGAAAGATCATTATATAGGTGCAAGAATCTCATTTACTTAACGGAATTCTAGATTAGTAGACTGTCTAATGTCATCTCTCGCTGCAGAACCTCCCTAATAATGAATTTTCTTGGTAAAAATGTTTTCTAATAAGTAGTTGACACTTCATCAAATTAAAAAAAAATCGTAGGAGCCATTTTCGAGAAAATAGCAAAAAGAAAAAAACAGCACTACAAAATCTATTCAGGTAAACTGGAAGTTCCAGTTGATCGATTATTGTTTCAAAACTTTATAGGTTCGAGTTCTCCCCCCCCCCCCCCATTACACCTAATGAAATATCAAGTTAGAAGTTATGCGACTTTACGTTCTTTGAGTTGTATGCTTGACGACAGACAGACAGACAAACAGAGATATATATACCTACAGATACGCCCCTGCACACAGAGAGACCAATTTCTAAAAACCACTTTTTCCATGTACAGCAATCTCAAAAACACTTATTTTTTGACAAGACTCAATTTCGAAAGTTTGATACAAATGCAATACTTTCTCATACCAGCAGTAAGAGAAATTAAAATTTATTTGATAAAGATCTTTTCATAAAAGTTTTTTATTATTAAAAAAAGAAGTAAAAATAAATATTATTAGAGTTCAAATTTATAAACGTTATTTTGATATAAAGATAACCTAAAACTAATTTGTTTACAATTAATTTTCCTGTGTAAACATCGTTTATAGTAGGATCGCGTGGCTATTATTAGGTTAGGTTTGCTATTATTTCGGTTACTCAGCGCCACCAAAAATTACGTCTGAGAAGATGAAAAGCGATCAATGCATTTCAGTAAAAAAAAAAAAAAAAAAAAAAAAAAAAAAGGTTCTCAAGATCGTATTAATTTGGAACGTCATGACGGTTGACTTATTTAGCAGAAGTTCTGTAAGAAAATGGATATACCCCATAGTTCCCCTATCACTATGCAGGTGGCAGAACCAAGATTACTTGCAAATGGCAGTTTCTCATTTGACGCAGGTGACTCAGAATCCGCACAAAAATGAATTTCCCACACCCACCACCAAAAAGTAAAAAAAAAGAAGTTTCATATTGTAAGAGTGGTTGTTGGGGTACTAGAAAATCCATTTAGTAAAGTGGCACTAAAAACCTTACTGATAGCCGCCCCTATCCAGTAAATAAAACAAAAAAATAAAAATCATAAATGTGGTACGAAAATATAATTTTTATTATATATAATTATTATATTATATAGTTATTATAAAAAATCTGGTTGAAACACTCACAAGACTCTCTCTTAGTCCAATTTACATAGTTAAATAGTCTGCACAGTGCAGCAGCACAGTTCTTCTCCAGTCTTAAATGCCCAGATTTAGCCTGCACCATTGTCCCAATCTTGTGAAGGTACTCCATTTAGGTACAAAATGGGTATCTAAGGCCTAAGTGCACTTTGTTCCCTAGAGAAACTCGGGAGCTAGAATTGCGCTCACAATACGAAGAAAATCATTTGAGTTATTCAATAAAAATCGTAAATATTTATTTTTTGTTGAAAAAAAGATGCCAATAATGCCTTTAACATCCGGCTACGCAGTTTAAGCAAACTGTGGTAGAGATTGTATATGACGAAGTAAAGATGTACTTCAAAGCATGCGAGTGAGTTAGGAAAAATTTCAAATCCACAGTTCCAACACAACTCTATCCCAACCATTCGGCATCTCAATATAATACTCAAATGTACAGATTATAATAGTATTTATTCTTTTTAGAAATATTGACAGTCTAAATTTTAGCATTGCTAGGCATGATAATGGGACAAGATAAGAAAAATTAATCTTTCTACTGCTTACGTCTACTCGTAATATAGAAATTTGGCCCAATATAGAGATAACAATAGACTTTATTTCAGCAAAATTCCGTATATAACTGCACCATTTTATCATCCAACTTATTTGAATATTTGAGTATGATAATATGAGATTTGAAAATCTCTTCTTTCTTTCCTTTATCTTCACTTTCCAAAACAAACGTTCAGTTTATATACCTGCTAGATAAATATTGTTATTAATTGCCATAATTGAACTACTTTCCAAAAGATAACCACTTCCATAAATAATAATCCCTCTTGGAAGTTTGTAAGCACCAATCAGTTCAAACTTTCAAATTATTGTATAATTTTCGCATTAGAATTATCCAATTTAATTAAAACTAAGATAACACATTTAGTTTTGGCAACATTCCTTATAATGAAAACTTCCCAATGAAGATAATGAGAGCTATAATTTTATAGGAAATAGACTTATTAATTGATTAATTAATTAATTTTTAGTTTTCTATATTAATCATTTAATATTATTGAATTTAATAGTTTTATCATGGCCCAAGTAATTAATGTGCTTACAAGTGTGTATACATGAGTGCTATCCAGCGGTCGATTCTATTCAACTAGTGTTCCTAGAGAAAATAACTTTTCAAATATTCTCTAATTAAAATTTGAGACTTACAATTGAAAGCCGTTAGAGTATTTCATATTCAGATTTTTTTCTTTTAGTTTCTCTTACTATTGTAGGAGAAAATACTGCATTCGTGTCGTTTATGAAATTTAGTTTTAATAGGAAATACATTGTTTGGAGGTCCGCTGAGTACTGAAAAAAATGTTTTTAGCGAAAGGTCTTTCGCTCTCTCGCCCCCTTCACTCTCTAAAAGTGAAAAATCACAGGAAGTTCAAACATCATATTGCGCTTTTAAGTAACCCTACTGTCTCCGACACGAAGGTTTCGAATCTTTTGGAAATGGAAGTGAATTACTCAAAGGTTTTTCCCCTCAGTTTTTCAGGATTTTCTCAAAAATGGTTCCAACGGTTTTCTTTAAATGTTATACAAATTTTTATTTGAAACATTTTTTAGGGAAATTTAAATCATCTAATGTAATATTAAAGTATATTACAAGATTTGCTAGAATTCGATATTTGAAGAAAGATGGTTACTCGGAAGTGGTACTTTACAGAATTAGGTTTCAGAGATTTTTTTTAATTTTCACGAAAGTAACCCCATTAATTTTCTTTGAAATTGGAATGTTTACTGCAGAGGCCCACCTATCACTTTTATTTGAAACATGGAAAAATTGATTTTAGAACTTTTCAGGGATAGAGGCTGTTCTCTGAGTTAAGCTTCTTATATTTAAACTGCCATAATAAGTTATGCTAAAGGATTGCTTCCATTCAATGTACTAATGTACACAACTAAACGTTTATTTGAATATGGATGGCATGTTTAAAGTATTACTTTTGTTATATAATTCCAGTAAGAGATAGGAGTGTTTAAATTGGTTTTTTGACAGTTGTAAACATTTAGTTTGTACAAAAACAAAATCTTGAAATGGTAGTACACTCATAGACCACAGTCATAATTGAACATGTAGCAAGTAATAGAGCATACAAATTCTGTATTTACAAGATAGCCCCTGAAGAAGACAAACAATGTTTGTCGAAACGTCGGGCCATTAATAAAAAACACTTTAAAAAAATTTGTTTTAGTGTTTTTCTTATGATACCTCCCGGCCGATCAGCCAACTAAGAGATACATCAAAACAAAATCTTGTTATTTCAAAATAGTATTTTTAATACTTTTAACTAAAAAATTGGATTAAGTGAAAAATACAAGTTTAACACCTGGACTTTAAATCAGTTTTTTATATGTCTATTTATTTAAATTTATTGACGAGTATATACAAATTATAAAGGCTTTTGTAGAAGTAAATTTTGTTTACATTATTACATACAGGTGGAGTTTATTTTAAAATTAGTTAATGTTAGCTGCTATTTTAGAAGTTATAACAAACTTCTTCACTTAATACTTAGCGTCACTAAACTATAATACATAGAAGTGAAGTAACTGTTAAGTATGTTTCTAACTATAGCTACTTTACTGCAGTTGTTTACTATATATAAGAACTACACCAACCGATGCATTTGAATAAGTTAAATACTTATTTATTTATACGTTTGTAGTTTTGTGTGTGCATTAACCATTTTAGTTTTTATTGATGGCTGGAAAAAACCAACATATTAACATTAAAGAATACTGTTGGCTTCTACATGCCTGCAACTGTCAGTATATTGGTGGAAAAAAGCAGCCCCATCTTCATGTTCATGCATTTCTATAATCTTGCAATAATAATCTGCCGCCTCTTCCACTTCTTTCTTCTCTGTTCTTCCAAGATAAGGGACTGTTGAGTACTGCAGGCTCTTTGTAGCCTGATTAATAGCATGCGTTTGATTGTTTCTTTCGATTACTTACTGAAACAAAATTTGGTTAATATAAGAAAGTTTGGTGAATTATGTGACCTGGTGCTGTAATATAGATGTATATAAATGTATTCTGACTCGCACCTCCGTAAATACCGCACGCATAATCTAGCTTTAATATTAGATTCCGATAGATTAGGAAGTGTACCTTCGAATCGGCACCGTAGTATGCATGTCTTAGTACGTGCAATGCTTTCTCGCAACCATTAATGTCTTTCTCGTTGAGGGTTTTCCATGTTAAGTTATGATCTATATACAGCTAACTTAAATACTTAAAACAATAATTTGGATGTTTACTAAAACTGAGAATCTTTTTTGTTAATTTTCCTCTCTTACTCCTTGTAGGAAGAAATATTGCTATCGTGTCAAATTTTCCAAATTGAGTTTTCGCTGAAAATAAATGTTTTGTAGTCCCTTGGTTTTGTTTTTTTTTATAATTTTTACTTTCTCTTACTCCTAGTAAGAGGAAGTATTGTAATCGTGTCAATTTTCGATATCGATTTTCACGGAAATATCCGTTTTGAGGTCCCCTGAGTCAAAAAAGTGGTTTTTAGCAAAGGTCTGTGTGTGTGTGTGTGTGTTGTGTGTCCGTGTGTGTGTGTGTGTGTGTGTGTGGTGGTGTGTATGTATGTGAACAGCATAGCTCAAAAACGAAAAACCGTAGAAAGTTGAAACTTGATATTCCGTTTAGGTATCACCGTGGGATCTGACACTACGTTATCTGTCAAAATTCCTCAACCGGAAGTACCACTTTACTAGTTAGATTTTTTACTTTTTTGCGATTTTCTCAAAAATGGCTCCGACGATTTTCTTTAAACTCGAAACATCAACCACACATACAAAGAGCTACAACTTTTATTTGAAACATTTCTCCGGGAAAATGCTCTGAAGGGCACTTTTGGGGGAGGGGTGGGGTTAGGTTTTCATCTAAAGTGCTATTTCAGTTTATTTCACAATTCTGTCATCTAAATAATGTTAATTAGAATTAAATATGTTGTTGAAATTCCGAGTTTGAAAAAAATCGGATAACCGGAAGTGCGTTTACTTTACCACTTTACTAAATGATTTATTCACTTTTTCAAAATTTTCTCAAAAATGGCTCCGACGATTTTTATGAAACTTCGTATATAAACTAAACATGCAAAGATCTACAACTTTTATCTAAAACATTTCTCTGGGAAAATTCTTTTAAGGGCACTTTTAGGGGAGGGGTAGGGTTAGATTTTCATCTAAAGTGCTATCCTAGTTGATTATACAATTCTATCATCCAAACATAATTAGTTAGAAATAAATGGATGGCTGAAATTCCAAGTTTCAAGAAAATTAGTAAACCGGAAGTGCGCTTTTACTGAACAGTTTTTTCAGTTTTCGACGAATTTCATTAAATTTGGTACACAAACTATAAAATTTGTCAATTATCATTTTGAGAACTGGAGTAAGAGAAAGTTGTGTGAGTGTTTCACACCAGATTTTTTTTTTGCGACTGGTCAGCATAACTGCTGGCAGGAACCCGACAATAAGCTTTGGTAAAAAATAAAAAAATTCACCTAGAGGAAGTATTATTTTTCTGAAAAGAATTCCAAGTTTCTTTGCGATTTTCTCGAAAATGGCTCCAACCATTTTCTTAAAACTTACATACCAATTATATACATTTAGCCCTTAACAGTTTTAATTGAACACTTGAAAATATTCTGGGAGGGGCGACTTTAGCCCTTCTTCAAAAGTGGTGTTGCCGTTTTATACTGGTCCAAAACAGATAATATTAATTATAATTAATTGTGTGGCAAGAATTCTGGAGTCTGAAGAAAATTGGTTGAACGGAAGTGCGACTTTACTGAACAGCTTTTTCTCTCTTCTCTCTCTCTTCCGCTTTCTATGATTTTCTCAATAAAGACACCAACGGGTTTCTTTAAACTTAATAGAATAACTTTAGAGACTAATACTTTTGTTAGAAAATTTTATTCCGAGAGCGTTGGTTTTTAGGACGGTATCTGAGGGAAGTGCAAGATCATGCTTCCTTCAAAAGTGGCATTTTATTATAGTAAACTTAGTTCCAACTTTGCTTGTACAAATGCTAAGAAAATCCATAAAGAGAAGCAGATCGTATGAATGTTAAACACCAGATTTTCCAATTCTTACTAGTAGATATTTTTTACTATAAGTCTTCATTTGAAATTATAAATATTAGATAAAATCTAATTTGTACCTTCTCAAAAAATTGTTCAGTTTAACGCCCCCATCTTTCAACATGATGTAAAATATTCACCATCACATTGTTCTAAATTATCTATTCTATCACATGGCAACGTTAAAATACTATTATTTTTTATTTCATATTAAACTAGTTGATCAAACTTTCCAGAAAAAACTAAAACGAGATAATTTCCTATTTAACAAATAGATAAAGATGATGGATATCTGATTTTCATAAAATAATAAATTAAAACTAAACTATGCCCAACAAGTATTCTTTAAGTGAATTAAATGTTTATACTATGAAGAAATAACTATTTGTAATCTAACAATACAGACAAATCGTTATTGTCTAGTCCATTACTATTGTTTAAGATCCCTGAAGGTATCACTTAAAGTTAGTTGGGCGTAGCCCTTTTGGTTTGTTGTCTCCTCTCTGTACTGTAATTTCAATACAACTGTTATTACCTTTTATTACTTTCTTAAGCTATAATAAAAATACCATTTATTTATTTATTATTGATGAATCTCCTTATAGGTTATTTTCTAATCTTTTTCAACCGGGGTTTTATTCTATTTTTTATTGTAAGGGCGCCATCAATCTTTGTCCTATTTACATAATTTTTGTTTACTCAGAAATTATTCATTTCTTTCAATTCTTGTATTATTTGGTGCTGCTTTAAATGGGCATCAAAGAAAAGGTCATACATCGTATATCATCATCTGATGGAATAAGTAATTGTAAATAGAATTGACAACCTTAAGCGTATTGAAGCGTAACCTCTTCAGCCTTTCAGGCCATCAAAGACATATATGTAGTAGGTGAAACTGAAAGAAAATTAATGGTGTTAATGGAGACTTATTCGAAGATATCAGGAAACATTGGGGAACCAAAACAGCGGTTAAAGAAGTTTAACAGAAACCTTGGTGTCCGAATCCTGTAGGGATGTGCAAGGGAGTGGCTATAAAGCTGAGTTCACTGCGACTTATAAAAAATCTATTGTGACATGTTTGATTGTCAGTGTTTATATCTAGAATGTAGTTTTATTGTAATATGTACAATTTGTAAATATGAGTTAGTTGTTACTTTGACTTGGTTGGTTATTTAAACTAAGGTGTGAGCTGCTATATTTAAATTGCTGTTCATTTCTAGAGAAAGATGTGGAACTCTGTTCTCTTTGTATAACTCTCGGTCCACGGAGGACGTCTTTCATTTCGTTGCGGAGTGTACTATCCTTCTAGAACTTATCTTGGCTGTAAGAAGTTGTCTAAAACTCAGTTAATATCTCTCCTAAATTCATCTTCCTGCCAACACTTCTCAATTATGCACGACACGCCTGGCAGTACCGTTATCTTTTTGTACAATAATATAATTTCTAGTTCTTCTAATTTTCCTATGTTTAGTTATTTTATTTATTTCTTTCATTTTTCTTTATATGGTGTTCACTGTTCCAGAAATATCTTCAATCTCCTTTTGCAGCCTCTTCTTCATTGTCAAAGTCTCCGCTGCATATACCAGAATGCCTTTTATGATCGTGAGGCAAATCCTTTCTTTAATATTTGTCAATGTACAATACATTGGTACACCATGGCACACGGTACATGGTAGACCATTCCAGAGGTCTGACTGCTTTTCTTGCTTGTTCCACCTTCTTTTTTTCTTACCATCTTAATATCCAAAAAGGACTGCAGTTATTTGAATACACTTATTTGTCGGACACGATTTTCCTTAACTGGGATTATTTACTACACACATATATATATATATCTACTAATTTTATTTGAATCATTTTTGTGGAAAATTCTTTTGGGGGTCCTGGCGGTGTTGAAACGGTGGGAGAAGACGAAAAGTATTGATGAAGAATTTTCTAAATTTTCATAGGCGTGTAAACAAAATTTCGGTTTGAATACTGTAAATAGTTTTTAACTCTAGGCTAGGTACGAAGGGGTGCGAGGAATATCGACTCCACTGTGTGAAAGTTGGTATGAATGTAGGGTGTAGTTGTTTCTGGTTAGGTGTAGATCTTAGGTCGTTTGTATTTATTGGAATGTTTGTATTTATTAGCGAGAATGTGATGATAGGTTAGAGTATGCTTGCATGATGCTTGTATGAGCTTAGTCAGTTCAATTATATATTTACTTGGCTGAATGGTGAGCAACCTATGCCAAAAAAAAAAAAAAATTCGGTTCTTAGAGGGTGCTAAATATAAGATATGATATTCTCTATGTAACACCTCCGCAATCGATTTCTCGTTCAGGACAACCGAGCACTAAATACAGGTTGAACATCCTAGAACTAAACTCCAAATTATTTCTCTTTCTTGCAAATAAAAAAGTTTATTTTTACATTATCAATACTTGTATATTTCTTTTAAAAATTGGAAATATCTTGATGAACAGAATGTAAACTCGTCCAAAAAGATTTCAGCAGGACCAGATAGATTGTCTTTAGGTAATTGCTATGTTTGTTTTTTTTTAAGCTCACCAAATAGAGATGCGGCATAATGTAAATAAAGATGTCGGATGGTTGTTTATTTTCTTATTTTATTGAACAGGTATTAAAAACAATAGATAAATCAAGATTAAAGATACACGTGTAAGAATTAAGATGTTAATACTGGGGAAGGAATGGGCTGGTCTAAACATTAGGGGCCTACAGGGGTTGTGTTATGTGTTGTTGTTACACCTGCCAGTAGAAAGATGAAACATCACACGGTGTGTGTATGTGTACGTATGCGGAATGTGATTTGGAAGTGTGTATATCTGTCGATGTGCGTGTAACGCTGTTAGAAGGCAATACTATTATGAAGATGTCTTAATGTGCTTGAAGCTGTATTTATAGGTAGGAGGTTCTATATACTTATTGTACATGGAGCCACTGTATGTGTCTATGTGCCTGTGTTATTTGTGTTTAATGCCATAGGTGATGCTCAGTGAATCAGCCGTATGTGTTCTCTCTATTCAGCTATATATAGAAGCTGGAGATCTTCATTCTCCTAACCAGCTAACTAACCTTCAAGAATACCTGCTGCACACAGCTAATTACACGGCCACACTAATAGCAATTCTTCACTATCGACTACACCTGCAGCCCAGGGTTACCAACCCTGCTTTATAAAAAACAAAAATAACGCTAAGGCTGGCAGGAGAGTGGTTATAATTATTCAGAAACAGATTTCTACTTGTGTGAAGAAGACATTACATCACCGCTAGACTTTGAAGAACTTTAATCAAGTTTTTGTCATTTAGAGGAAAAGTATATAATCGAAGTTTTTATTATTTACATTTTATAAGTGATCGACCTGGAGAATATATTGTAATTGCACTTTACAGAATTTAGAGGAAGTTCTGTCATAGCTTCTCCCCCTTAATCATCTAAAATAACTGTTTTAGGAAAATTTAAAGATATATAAATTTAAAATAAAATAAATCTTATATGAAACACCAGACGACTTTCTTGTACTACATTTGTTATAAATAACAAATTATTATTTTTCCTCTGTCTCAGTGTTTAGTTGTCAATGTAGTGCTGTCAATCTATAAAACTAATAAAACTATTTTTTTTTGTTTTTTTTTGAGGTAAAAAAAGTGCCTCCAGCCCTTCCACAACCAATTTTCTCGGAAGAAAGATGTAAACAAACAAATGTAATATCTCAGTTTAATGATTTTCTTCAAACTTGGAATTTTGGCAACACATTTAATTATTGTTACCTATATGTAAGGGAGATCGATAGCTGTTGAATTAGTCTCCAGTTGATCTTTATTTTCTAATGGTTGAAGCGACGATTCAGCCTACAAGGCCACTTACAAACTTGCTGACTTTGAAACATTAGTACTAAGTTGAGTAGGTTGCGTTGGGGGCCATGTAATCAGAGCGGCAAATAACCAAGTACCCAGAAGGGTAATGGAAGAAAATGTACAGCGTACAAGAAGGGTAAGGTGTCCTAAGATTCGGTGGATTGATGGGGTTAGAGAGGACACTCTAGAAGTATGCTAAATGCCCGAAATTGGAAAGCTACTGCAGTGAACAGAGGTTTAGTCCCAACTGCTGGCTATTTAAATAGATGCTGTTAGGAATATTCACACTTCGAGCCAAGCTCAGTTGTTGTGTACGACTGGATTCGGGCAGAATAACTAGGTTAACCTAATTTCGTTATATCGTCTATATTTGTCATACTATTTTCACCGTATGGGGGGGGGAGTGGACCAGCTACTTCTTCAGGGCATTCCTGCGGATATCTTTGTCTAACAACATGAACAACACACTGACAGTCTAACATGGGGTGACGTGGTAAAATTTCATGAAAATGAAATGTTCACAGCTCTGCTTTAGATAATCATGTAATAAATAAGTGGAGATGGAATTTACAACTCGATTGGAGACGATCAATGGACGCGTCTTCTTATGAAAGTGTCCTTGTATTCGATAATACTCCCAACAAATGGCGGTAAAATTGACAATCCTATTGGTGGTGCTTCAGTGGCACGTTTTCTCAACACGTCTGTTTACCCTCTCATTGCTAGATCATAGAGTTGCCATGTCATAAAACCAACTTCTGTTATTACTGAACTTTATTGTAGCACAATCGCTACAGAGCCCTTAACTCCTTCATGCAAATACACAAAACACTGTATACAACTTGTTTACTCTAACTTACGCATACACATATGATGACATTATATCACTAAAGAATCAAACAAGACTCGCGCTTTAAAACTTGTCGGTGACATATTGTGCAACTAAAATAAACTTATACCTTTTAAATTTATCATTTCATTGCAGACGGGCATGACTTTCATCAATTCTCTCAACGGAAGTTCATTGTTAGTTTGATAGTGTTCCGCAAGTAGCGCTGCGTTAACTGCCCTAGTTGCCGGTTCCGTCGAGGGACAGCACTATTTGTAGATAAATACAAACATTCTTGCTTTTGGCTCCACATTCAACGTTTAAAATAGAAATATTTGAAGTTGATCTATTTATTTGAAATATTTATTGCCATTTTATACTAGAAAACAAAATTGCGTCTTAGACAATTTTCTTGTTCACATCTTCCATTTTCTGGACATGAAAGTCGATGGATAATTTACACTTTGGCCGTTAAAGTAAGACTATTTGAAGGATCCATACCTTGCGGACAACTTCAATTTGCTCACGAAGTCTTTCATGCAAATACTAATTAATATATAACCATGTTTCATTGCTGAATATGTGGATGGGTCTGCAATCTAAATAACATCTGGGGTTTTATCCGTCGCGGCATCATATTAATATTGTATCTGACCAGTTTCGGATTCATTTCCATCGTCACAAAAAGGCTCGTGTAGAGATATGAATATGACTTTAACTCACGTTTCTAACGCGCACTACCACCCTTGTAGATTGTATGAGGGGAGGTTATGTTACATGTGTTATGTGTATAAAAATGGAATGATTGATTATAAGTTATGATTAGACATTTGAAAATGGTGTATAATAAATAGCGTGTTTGAAGAATATGAAGAATTTCGAATTTGAAGATAATGAGTTGAAAGTAAGTGTGTGAATTTGCGTTACGGTTTATTTTTTTTAAGTTTTCCAGAATTTTCTCGTTAAATACACCAACGTTGGTATACTAACTACTTTACGAAATGTAAAGACCTATCACTTACCATAATATAGTTTTCAAAAAAAAAAATTTAGTCAGGGGTTCTGAGGGAACCCTCATCTAAAACGTTTAAGCATCCGGCACGAAGATTTAGGGCAAAATGTATTAACTGGATATGCGTCTTCACTGAATGAATACTTCCTTTTTTCAGTTTTTGAAAAGAAAAAAGTAAAATGGTGTTTCAACTGCAGCTATGAAATTGAAATCCATCTAAATTAAGTTTTTAGTAAACTACACGGTTCCGCCGCTTATGTAATAATATTAACAATTAAAAGTGTTATAATAATGCTAGGTTTGAAAAAAAGTTACCAATTTAGTATTGACAAATTTTTCTCGGTTCCAGGACTAGCTGCAAAGCAGTTATAGATGACGAATGTTGAATACGATAAGGGAACTAGTGGTATTTGGTCGCGTATTTTTTAAGCATTGTTTACTAGGAATGCTGGAATTAAAAGATTACTTTAAATAAATAAAGATGAACGGTTGTTAATAATAGAAAGTTTGAAGAGGTTCGATTAGCATACGAGAAGGAAAGGAATGTACAGGCGAACTATAAATAAGTCTTAATAAATCGGAAGTGTGTTTTGAATCACACACTCGGGGTCGCCTTCATACTTACAGGTTCAATGGAATATAGAACTACTGTTCCAACGCCTAGGAAGTCGGTCAGCTGTTTGTGGTGGAATCTGGAATGACGAAGGATGTTGGACTGTCTAACCCCTACCACTTCTGTGTAACCTCTCTGACTACGTACACGCAGAGATGTCTGCTGGCATCTCTAATTAACAACTAAACTGCCTAGACCTTGATCAGCGCAACTGTCTGGCAAAAATACAACTAAAACCAAAAATTTACAATCATCCTATTTTAATAATAGTTAAAAACTTTAAAATAATGTTTTTCTAGTAAAACTGTTTTACCTTCTCATATTGCGGTAAGAGTTACCGCACTGAGATGTTCCCGAGTTGT
Organism: Triatoma infestans; assembly: GCA_011037195.1. Classification (NCBI taxonomy): domain Eukaryota; kingdom Metazoa; phylum Arthropoda; class Insecta; order Hemiptera; family Reduviidae; genus Triatoma; species Triatoma infestans. The sequence goes on along the minus strand of JAAEAF010001570.1, from coordinate 10,237 downwards.
TTTTACTTCTCTTATCTAGTAAGAGGAAATATTGCGATCTTGGCAGTTTTGGAAATTGTATTTCCTGCAGACATAATTGTTTTGAGATCACCTGAGTACCATACAAATTGTTCCTTATTTCTCTTTTGAATAGCTCTGATGTTCAACTTATGCCCGTGATGTCTGGTTTTATTGGCAACAATTTATCCAAGAATTCAACTTCCACTCCAGCAGTTGACACTTCTGCACTTCTTTGTATATTTATAATTTTACTTTTTGCTCTAACTTCATACAACTTCTATAATCATTTATTTATCAAATCGCAACCAGTTCTTTTTTCTTTTATATTTTCATTTCATTTCATTAAATAATATGTATTTTTTTTTTTTTGTACTAAATTATAATTTTCATTGTTCTCTTTATTACAATACTAAGATGATACATTTTGTAATAACCGATCTCCATCAGTCGGATCTGTTCCATTGCTGCGTAATATATACTTATAAATTTATTTTTTGTATTGTAATCCTTCTTAAAATAAAGTATTATTATCTATCTCTCCATTCTCCAACTGCCTCGGTTGGTAGGTTAACATGATCCCTGTACAGTACATTGATTTTAGAACGAATGAGCAACATTTGAAATTTAAAGGAAATTTTTCATTTTATATAGAACTGTATTAAAAGGAATAAGAGTTATATTAAAAGACCTGTGAGTGTTTCGCACTTTTTTTTTTCGCTGCTGGTGAGAGGGAAGTATCGCGGTCGTGTAAACTTTTCGATATCGTGGTTTCACCGGAAATACTCGTTTTATGGTCCCCTGAGCCAGAAAAAGTGGTTTATAGGTGTGTGAGAGTATGAGTTTCTACGTTTTCTCTCTGTGTGTGTGTGTGTGTGTGTGTGTGTGAGTGTATGTATCAATGTAGGTATGTATGTGTATCTCAAACACAGTATAGCTCAAAAACGAAAAATCGCATTAGATCAGACTTAACATTCCATTTGGGTATCATCGTGGGATCCGACAGGAAATTATTTGTCACAATTTCCCAACCGAACTTTACTATATGTATATCTCAGTTTTGCTATTTTCTTTATGCACTATATTAAACTACAAATATAAAGAGTTTACAGCTTTTATTTGAAACATTTTCCGAGAAAATTCATTTAAGGATTTTTTTGGGGAGAGGTGGGATATGCTTTCGTCTTAACTGCATTTTCAGTTTATTGTACGATTCTATTTAGTAACTATAATGAAACATGTTGCAAAAATTCCGAATTTGAAGAAAATCGATTGACCAGAAGTGTGATTTTATTGAAATGAATTGTTTCAGTTTTCTGCGATCGTCTTCTTAAAGACATCAGCGAGTTTCACTTAAGTTGGCATACTAACCTGGACATATAGAGACTTCACTTATGTCTGAAACTTTTTCCAATAAAATTGATTTTGGAAGGATTCTGAGAGCTGGATAGTCCCGCTTCCATCAAATAAGTTGTTAACTTTAGGATTCTCCCATTGATTACATTAAAGACAACTAAATATTTAGGAAAATCATAAGTTGAAGAAAGTTAACTGTGTAAATTATAATTCCTGTGCAATTATAACTGTGTAAATTGCAGTAAGAGAAGGTGGTGTGAGTGTTTCACGACAGATATTTTTTCTTCAAATAAAAGAAAAACTCGTGAGTTCTAATTTTCTTAAACTAAGAATTTTAACTTAATGTTTACTTTAAGGGCATCCTTCCTTCCACTTATTACCTCATCCTCAGATCATATCTTGCCGATCGCCATTTCATGGTTGTCCAAGGATCCTCATTTTCTCCCATATTTCCTATTCATGCCGGCGTTCCACATGGAAGCATACTCGCTCCCCTTCTTTACACAGTATATACTGCTGACCTTCCACTACATTCTGATACGGTCACCTTCACCTTCGCCGACGATATGGCCATCCTATCCCCTCATAATGATCCCGTCTTGTCAGCTAGACATCTTCAATCCCATCTCAACATCCTTGAACCCAAAGACCTTTATCCGAAAGTGGAGAATAAAGGTGAATCAACTCAAATCTAATTACATAGTCTTCACATTAAATCGAAAAACCCTTCCTCCTATATATTTCAACCATATTCCTTTACCTTCCCTCACAAAAGTTCGTTACCTTGGTCTCAATCTTGACAAACGACTACCTGAAATCCCCATACTCGACTAAAAAGAACTGAACTGAATAACAGATACAAAATACTAAAAAAACTTCTAGACAAACTTCCGTTCGAAACTTACATTACATAACAAACGACAACTATATTATTCTCTATTAGCCCCTATTTGGACTTACGGAATCGAACCATATGGGACAGCCAGACATTCAAACCTTTACCGCATTCAATCCCTACAGTGCAAAATCCTTCGCACCATAGTCAATGCTCCCTTTTACGTTTCCAATCTCACCATCCATAACGACCTAAAAATTCCCTTCGTTTCTGCGATAGCCAAGTCCATTCTAAAGTTATCTAAAGTTCCATTCCCAACTATCCTCCCATTCAAATCCACTTATCCAAGCTCTCTCAACCAGAATCTCCCCTCCAACCTTTCACGACGACTGAAGCGTCGATGGCCTCGCGATCATCTGCTTACATTATCGGCTGTCTTAGGACAGTTGTGAGACTCCATTCTTAATGGTTTGTTACGGCTGCCATCGCTGGATGACAGTCGTTCACGTAGATCAGGTCGTGTGCCGCGGCCTTCAGCCAATGCACACATAATTCGCATATTATCTGTTTTACTTATTGCACGCAAATTGTGCAGTTGTAAAAAAAAAAATGTTTACTTATGCTTCAACGAGCATACATACTTAAAACTTCCTATAGTATCTCCACACATAAATATCTATCACTTTTATTTGAAAGATTTTCCCGGGAAAATTGATTTATTGTGGGAGTTTTGGAGGCTTTCCATTAAAGTACCACTTTATAATGTATGATTCTGCCACCTGTATAATATTAACATACATTAGAAGCATTAATAGAATTCCAAATTTGAAGAAAACCGATTTTATAATACTCGTAATACTTCGCTGTGGCATTAAATTTGAAAATTATAAAAGCTTGATTCAATGTTATTGGCGCTCTTTTCTGGAATACAGTGTAATCAATCACTGATTCACTCGGTAGATATCTGTCTCTCCACCACTTTTGTATTTATGTAGGAACAAATGAGTAAAACATGAGGTTTAAAGAAAATTCGTTATTTTATTGTTTATAATTGCATTAACAGCAGTAAGAAAAAATCGACTGAGTGTTTCAAACCAGATTTTTAATTTTTAGAGATATTTTATATCACACCATATGTACAGTTTGGCTATGGCTCGACCAGCTAATGCCAAAATATATATATACATACACCATTTCCATCTAAACATTTCTTTTTGTCGTCAACTGAAAAATTCATTTCATTTATTTTTTGTGAAAACTTAATTTCGGAAATTTTGCACGATCGCAATACTGATTCCTATTATAGCAATAAGAGAAAGTAAAATAATGTCGGGAATGGGTAGAACGTAAAGAATTATGCGTGGTGCAACTTACATTATGCACCAAGAGTGTGTAATGTCAAAGCGGGCGACTGTTTTTTATTATTATTGAGTTAAGTACTCTTTTATATAAAATTTATGGCCATTAGGGACGGTAATAAAGTAACGCAACATAAAGTATCTGACAAAGTAGAAAATACAGCGAAGAGAGCGGTGGTGAAGTAGTAATGTCAATAAATAAAACAAGTAAAAGGTTAGTGCGTGACTCCGGGCAGAGCGCGCCACAGGACAATATTTATTTTATCATTGTGTACTGTCCAGGTTAGACGGCTGACGATGGCGGACAGTTTACAGTGTGACGGTGTGGCAGCCGTAAGGCAATACACGGCCATGTCTTCCTTATACTATTAATAAAACAGTTTCCCAGTAGCATTGGCATAATGTTTTGTTTTATGGTTTAAGTTGTTAACATTAAAAAATTACTAAAGTGCACTCTGAAAAAATCAATTTCCTCCTAATGCAATTATAAGTAAACTAGCTCTTGCCTGCGACTTTGCCTTCGGGAAATTCGTACTACGCTTTCTAGATGTTTCTAGATAAGTTACAAATTTAAATACGTGTTAAATTATTAATTTCACCTCCTTAGGGGTTGAATTTCGAAAAATCCTTAGGAGTTACTACTGTCCAAATTTCAGGTTTCCAGTTTCACTAATTTCGGTTCTGCGTTGATGAATCAGTCGGGGCATTTCTCTTTATATGTATAGATTATTGGTCATTTTCATCTGACTTGGAATTTTTATTCAGTTTACAAAGCGCTAAAATCAAAACCGAATAACACTTAAATTTCACATCACAGATCTCACAGAAACCCTCCGAAAAATCAGTTTTTCCGGAAAAATGTTTCAAATAAGGGTTATAGGTTTGTATCCGGGCAGTGAGCATTCCAAGTTTAAAGAAAATTGTAGCCATTTTCGGATTCCAAAAACTCAAAAACCTAGCCCCCTGTAAGGTCGCAATTCAGTTAAACTATTTTTTCAAATTTGAAATTCAAGCAATGTTTCTAATGTATCTTAATATTATATAAGTAATAGGGCCATAAGTAACACTGAAATGCTACTTTAGATGAAAGCTTAACTAGTTAATATATCCCAGAAACCCCCCAAAAAAAGATTCAAATAAAAATATTAGACATTTATATGTGTAGAAAGTTTAAAGAAAATAATTGCAGCTATTTTCGGGAAAGTCGCGAAAAACTGAATACATTTCATTCGGTAAGATGGCACTTCCGATTGGTGGCCTTCATGTGATATGGAAGTGATACCCAAATTGAATATAAAGTTTGAACTTCTTGCAAATTTTCATTTTTGAGATATTTTGTTCACACAACACCACTCTATTCAAATTTGTTACTTTGTTTATGTACTAATAGGAGTCCGACAGTAACAAAAGTTTCGTTAAATTCACTCTACCGGAAGTTACCAAGTTACTGCCTGAATTTTCTTCAAAAGTCCCAACCATTTTCAACTACACATATTACGTGTTATATTTTAACAAGAAATTTTATTTTGTGCGAGTTTTGGGGCCGTTTTGACATTAAGCTTTCTTTTATGAATAAATTAGTGAGAAAGTCGGGCCGATATTTTTTCTTATCTCTCATAGGAAATAAAAAATTATTGAGACATTAGCAAAAATATATTTTAAAAAGAAATATAAAAATATAAGTTTGAATGAAACAGTATTATTTATTCTGCGAAGTACTCATACCAAAAGTACAATTTCTCTAATATATGTATTTCTTCGATATCAAATGCAGCACTAAGCATGTCCAATGTAAAATCTGCTGAATACAGAACATCTTCTATATTGGCGTCTAACATTTTTTTCTGAGAGAGCATAAGTGATAAATACTTTTCAGATATTAATCAGTGCGTACGCGCATTTTATTGGAATATCTTTTGCTCCCTCTCTATCTCTTCTCTTTCTCGCAATTTGTTTCTCTTTGGGAGAACCATATGATTGTTATACTAGTGGGGGGAACTCCCCACCATTCTCAGGTTAGTGCACAGTAACCTTGCCCCCTTGTTGCTTTGTTGGAGCCAAATGTTCCCGCTTAAAACTTCTATAACCTGCTACATTCCTTCATGATCGGCTTCTAAGTGTAGCTTTTATTAGTGCTAGTTCAGTGAACGTATATTACTCTTTTTTTTAAATATTGTTTAAAGTGTTTAAAACATGGAGGGATTCGATGATGGAGGTGTATTTTTTTCGGACAATTTCAGTAGAGATGGTTCTGCACCAGGAGTTACCACAAATGATTTACAAAGTGTTAAGTTTAAATTCAAAGAGTTCCTTAAACAATTTCATACAGGTAATTTCGATTATAAATATAGAGATATGTTGAAACAGAATTACAACTTGAAGAAGTACTACTTAGACGTTAATTTGGAAGATTTAGCTTCCTTTGATGAAAAACTTGCTGAAAAATTGCACAAACAGCCTACTGAACATTTACCAGTTTTTGAAGAAGCTGCAACTGAAGTTGCTGATACTATCACATCTCCACGTCCGCCCGGTGAAGAAGAAGTGGAAAGTGTACAAATTATGTTGACTTCTAATGGTGTTCCATCTTCATTACGTGATTTAAAGTCAAATATGGTATCACAGCTAGTGAAAATACCAGGTATTGTTGTGTCCGCTTCAGGCATAAAAGCTAAAGCTGTATCGGTTACTATTCAATGTAGATCTTGCGGAAATACTGTACCAAAACTGCCTATTAGACCTGGTTTAGAGGGTTTTGCACTTCCTAGACGCTGTAATACAGAACAGACTGGACAAACAAAATGTCCATTGGATCCTTACCAGATTAGAACGGATTCTTGTGAATGTGTTGATTTTCAGATATTGAAACTGCAAGAACCTACGGACTTAGTGCCTCAAGGTGAGATGCCAAGACATATTCAGCTGTATATTGATAGATTTCTATGTGATAAGGTGGTACCTGGAAATAGAGTCTCCGTACTTGGTGTTTATTCAATCAAAAAGTATAAATCTCTGAAAAAAGGAGGCGGCACTAGAGATAAAACTATTGGCGTAAGAGCTCCATATATCAGAGTCATTGGCATTACACATGATTATGATGTAATCGGAGGTAGGAATTCCACAACATCTTTTACAGCTGAAGAAGAAGATTTGTTTAGAAAATTAGCTTCATCACCAAATATCTATGAGAGAATTGCAAAATCTGTAGCACCAAGTATCTTTGGTTTTGAAGATATCAAGAAAGCTATATCATGTTTATTATTCAGTGGCTCCAGAAAACAATTACCAGATGGTTTGACACGTCGTGGTGATATAAACATACTGCTTTTAGGAGATCCAGGAACTGCTAAGTCGCAGATGTTGAAATTTGTTGATAAAGTAAGTCCAATTGCTGTTTACACGTCTGGAAAAGGTTCATCTGCTTCAGGGCTTACAGCTTCAGTGATCAAGGATCCACATTCCAGGAGTTTTGCTCTGGAAGGTGGTGCCATGGTGTTAGCTGATGGCGGAGTAGTCTGTATTGATGAGTTCGACAAGATGAGGGAAGATGACAGAGTTGCTATACATGAAGCAATGGAACAGCAGACAATCTCCATTGCTAAAGCCGGACTGACGACTACGCTAAATTCTCGTTGTTCTGTGTTGGCCGCAGCAAATTCTGTGTTCGGTCGATGGGATGAAACTAAAGGTGAAGAAAATATTGATTTTATGCCGACAATACTTTCCAGGTTTGATATGATATTCATAGTGAAAGATGAGCACAATCAAGCCAGAGATATCACCATTGCAAAACATATTATGAACATACATATGAAAACCGCGGACACCTCTTCTGAGCCGAGAGATGGTGAACTATCGCTACAGATATTGAAGAAGTATTTAAATTATTGCCGTAGGAGATGTGGTCCAAGATTATCTCAAGAAGCTGGTGAAAAACTGAAAACAAAATATGTTCTAATGAGAGAAGGAACCATGAAACATCAACTAGATAGTGAAAAAAATCTTTCAATCCCGATCACAGTAAGACAGTTGGAAGCTATTATCAGAATTTCTGAATCACTGGCCAAAATGGAACTACAACCTTTTGCCACCGAACGCCATGTGAACGAAGCACTGAGATTGTTCCAGGTGTCCACATTAGATGCAGCTATGTCCGGTTCGTTGGCCGGTGCTGATGAATTCACCACAAGTTTTGATCATGATATTTTCATGAAAATCGAGAAGCAATTGAAAAGAAGATTTGCCATCGGTGTACAAGTCTCTGAACATACAATTATTAATGATTTTATTCGCCAAAAGTATCCTGAAGCTGCGATTAGAAAAGTTATACAGGCAATGATTATGCGCGGTGAATTGATGCATAGAATGCAGAGAAAGCTATTGTTAAGAATTCGTTAAAATAATTTTTTTACTAATTTTATTATTATAAAGTGATTTATTTATTTAATAGAATTTTTTAAATAATCAAACAATAAAGTTTTTACTTTTTATTCAAACAAGTGCTATTGTATTCATGACTATAAATATGTTGTTTTATTAGAAATCTTTAATTTGTCTTTTCGTTTGATAATATTCTGCTTTATATGCTAAGTAAATTAATTCGAAAAAACAATTCGTTCATTATCTTTGTTGTTTTTGAACAAAATCTGTAGCATTAGTTCAATTAATTTTAATTATTTTTTTAATATTGAAGGGTTTATTGATTACATCACACTCACTTTCATAATGTTTTTTTTCTCTAATCTTATGCTTTAATAAATAATTTAAGTTTGATTCGTTTTATCATTCACTAAATCCTTTTTATTTTAGAAGATCAGTACTTTCAAGTAGCCATTGGATTTAATATTCATGCCATGTTTGTGCAAATCTTTTTCAGTAATCTACATTAAGGATTAATATTTAAGGATCTTAGTGTTGATTGGTTTAAGAAGTTAGTCAACTCGATGTAAGCCTATTTATTGAACAAATATTAGGCTTGTCGACAAAATTACTCAGATTGTACTTTTCTCCACTAAAAATGATACAGGAACAACTGATGCTGATATAGTAATCCCTCATACTTTAACAACCAACTCTTGTATTTACGCTACTATTATATAGTAACCAAACATGGGTCATTGTCTCGGTTTCTGTTAAACGTTACAAACTCTGTCAAAACTTGCCAGTATATGTCCAACCAAACCATCTTTTCATGACTTCAACATTCCCGTTATAGTCAAAGTCATAATAAAAACTCCTCTGATATAGCCTACTCATTTAAACACTAATCTATTCGCTTTCAGTCTGAACTCTTCCTAACAATCAACTTTTCCAGACTTCTCGAACAATTGCCCTCGCTTGCTCACAAATGATCTCCTCAGGTGACCGAAATTTTTTTTATGAAGTGTTATTACCTTTTCCATCAGTTATTCAAAGAGTCTTCCACACCATCATTTTACTTTTGTAGCAACGATTAATGTAATATACTGAGAAAAAAAATATCTGTCTTCTACTTCTCTTGCAAAGATTCTCTTCTAAGACTGATCCTGAATTTGCCTACAGAAGCGTACAACTAAAATGATAAGCAAGAATAGTGAGATATGAAATCCAAAGGCAATGAATTTCTTGTTTCTAGCACTGTAGAGGTTTTAATTGAAAAGAAATCAGTTTCAAAATGTAGGTACTGTATTTTAGTTTAACAAGCAATAAAAGTTTACTTATCAGTTTTTTATAATCATTGTTCACAGGTTGGTGTTGAAGTGCCATACTACACGGGAACACGACATACTTTACGTACTGCATCCAGAATTGAAAAATTACAGTTCTACAATCATACTGAATGTGAATGTCATGATCGTAACGATGAAATGCCCAGAGATACTATTGCGCATAAACTTCAATCAGAAAACAATTATAACAGGTAAAATTATTATTTACTTTTTCCAAATGGAAGCATTTCTTACTTAAGAAATGGTTTTATTGAAAAAAAAATCTCCATTACTGATGATCTGTATTTTTCCCCCGTTTGTGAATCAGGTGTAAATGCCCCAGTGAATATACTGTGAGAAATCTAGCCAATGGATCATGTTCATGCGATTGTTTTGACAAACAGAGAGACTGTACAAAGTACAAAAAAGGAAAGGAATATTTTAATCACCAGGATAGGCTGTAAGTATATTTGTTTTAATATTTATTTTAACTTTTACTAAGGTAATGAAAGCCTGTGATTTCTTATGATGTATGCAATGTCGGCTTATCGGCCAGGCAGTTTCCAGGATAATAAACTCAAAATATTTTTTTATTTCTATTCAAACCCGATGTTTCAGCAAACATTGTTTGCCATCTTCAGGGGCTTTCTTAAAAAAATGAGAAGATATGTAGATAATTACTGCAACATTTTGGGTTGTGTCAATACTTGTAAGCTGTTGTGACACTATACTTTCATAATGTTTGCCGAAACGTCGGGTTTGAATAAAAAAACACGAAATATTTTGTGTTTTTTTAACCCTGGAAACTTCCTGGCCGGTAATCCGACATTGCATACATCATACGAAACAAAATTGCCAAAAACTACAAAAATTTAAATTCATGTATATTATTGTATTATGTCCAGTATCAGAGCAGTGTGTTACGTCAGATGCTTCGTTTTTCATTGGTTCTGACACAATACTATATAACTGAAAATCTGAAACCTAGTCAGAGCCAAAAGCTT